>CAUYON010015290.1:0-39515 GCA_963573935.1 Arctocebus calabarensis
TCACCCTGGATAGAGTGCGGTGGCATCACAGCTCACAGCAACCTCCAATTCCTGGGCTCAAGCGAGTCTCTTGCCTCTGCCTCCCAAGTAGCTGGGACTACAGGCACCTGCCACAATGCCTGGCCATTTTTTGGTTGCAGCTGTCATTGTTGTTTTGCGGGCCCGGGCTGGATTCGAACTCGCCAGCTCAGGTGTACGTGGCTGGCGCCTTAGCCCATTAAGCCACAGGTGCCGAGCCGAATGTTAATGTTTAAACAACAGAAAGGTGATTTTTCACTTTAACAAAGTGTCTAGGGAAATTATTAAAGAAAACATCGTATAGTCAAAGTAACCTTTACTCTTACACTATCACAACACCTATTGTCTATGTGTGACTACTTCCTCGAGGCTCCTGAGATAAACACCCACACAGTTATGGTGAAACCTTAACTAGATAACCATGGAGGGAGCATGGGGAAGGCTGGCAGACTGGGTCAGCTGTCCTGCTTTAGCTCAGCTTCTCAGGCTCCATCTAGCAAGCTGCTTTTTTGGCTTCGGTATGATCCATTTAGGAAAGCATTCAGCTAGAGGGAAGATTATATCCTGGTTTGTTTGTTTGTTTGAGACAGAGTATCACTATGTTGCCCTCAGTAGAGTGCTGTTTTGTCACAACTCACAGCAACCTTAAACTCTTGGGGTTAAGCAATTCTCTGGCCTCAGCCTCCCAAGTAACTGGGACTACAGGCACCCCCACAATGCCTGGCTATTTTCTTTTGTTATTGTAATTTTTGTTTAACAGGCTCTGGTTCGAACCCACCAGCCCCAGTGCATGTGGCTGGTGTCCTAACCACTGAACTCCAGGTGCTGAGCCTGTATTCTGTTTTATCTGGGACTTTGATCACCATTTCAGAAAGTAGATCACCTCCTGCAATGCTGCTTATGGCATTTGACTCACCAGAATGCCACACCTGTACCAGTCTACATTTGTAGCTATTCTGTGCAAATGTGTAGCATAGAAGATTGATTTGCCACTCCTTTCAACAGACGCAGAATTGATCTCATTGAATTTTATGACTAAAATTGTAAATACATCATATTATTACATTCTATATTTTAACAAATTTAGTGCTTTGGGGGCAGTACCTGTGGCTCAAGGAGTAGGGCGCCAGCCCCATACACCTGAGATGGGTTCAAACCTGTCCCCAGCCAAAAACTGCAAACAAACAAACAAACCCCCCGAAAAAAACAAAAAACAAGCTCAGTGCCTGTGTCTCAAAGGAGTAGGGCGCCAGCCCCATATACCAGAGGTAGGGGGTTCAAACTTGGCTCCAGCCAAAAAAAAAAAAAAATTGGCTTGGTGCCTGTGGCTCAAGCGACTAAGGCGCCAGCCACATACACCTGAGCTGGTCGGTTCGAATCCAGTCCAGGCACACCAAGCGTCAATGATGGCTCCAACCAAAAAATAGCTGGGCGTTTTGGCGGGCACCTATAGTCCCAGTTACTTGGGAGGTGGAGGCAGGAGAATCCCTTGAGCCAGGAATTGGAGGTTGCTGTGAGCTGTGATGCCACAGCACTCTACCCAGGGCGACAACTTGAGGCTCTGTCTCAAAAAAAAAACAATTTAATTTTTGAATGTAAAGACCATGCATTTTACTTCATTTTGATCTCTATAATCCCTAGTATGTCAGAGGTATTCAGTTAACATCTGTTGAATGAATTTAAATATTTAAA
The DNA here is from genome assembly GCA_963573935.1 of Arctocebus calabarensis. Lineage (NCBI taxonomy): Eukaryota > Metazoa > Chordata > Mammalia > Primates > Lorisidae > Arctocebus > Arctocebus calabarensis. The sequence goes on from CAUYON010015290.1 coordinate 1,711, forward strand.
ATAATTTGAAAGCTTAAATTTGTGTATTTAATTAAAATGTACAGATTAGATATGAATGCTAATTTTATGTTGGTAAAGCTTTCAAATTTTATACATTGAAATTATTTTTGGTTTATATTATTAAATGTTTAGTATATTCTGAAGAAATATTTTTATACTTAAAAGTGTTGGATGGGCACAGTGTTTATGCCTATAACCCTAGCAATCTGGGAGGCCAAGACAGGAGGATTGGTTGACCTCAGGCGTTCCAGTCCAGCCTGAGCGGGAGTGAGACCCTGTCTCTACCCAAAATAGAAAAACTAGCCAGGTATTGTGGCAGGTGTCTACAGTCCCAGGTATTCCTGCGAAGGCAAGAGGATCTCTTACGCTCCAGAGACTGAAGTTGCTGGGGCTATTTCTCCACAGAACTCTACCCAGGTTGCTCAGTGAGACTATTTCTCAAAAAAAAATTAACAATAATAATTGTAATAAATGTAAGTGTTAATTTTATGAACTAGTATAATAGAAGACGTGCTACCTACAGAAGGTGGATTGGTGGATGCCAGGGGCTGGGAGAAGGAGGAATGATAATGTCTGTTAAATGGTTTTTCTTTTAGGGTGATGAAAATGTTTTGAAAATTGATAGAGGTAGTAGTTACACAACATTGTGAATATACTAAATACTATTTGATTCTACCCTTGAAAATGATTAATACTGTGTTTTGTAAATCTCATTTTTTAAAAAAAGACGTTATATTTCACAGAAAATAACATGAACAAGTCAGATGGACATAAAGAATGTCAGCTTTCTTAGATTTCCATTATCTGGAGATTAGCATAAGAAAGCTGCAAATATGTGCCACTCCTTAAATAAAATTTCTCCCTTTGCTCTCCAAAGAATAAAGATCGTGTCCAAAGAGAGAAAACAGCAGATGAGATGTGAGCCAAACAGAATTAGTCTTTATAAATCATAATTACTGGGCGCTTGTGGCTCAAAGGAGTAGGGTACTGGCCCCATATGCCAGAGGTGGCGAGTTCAAAAATAAATAAATAAATAAATAAATAAATCATAATTATTAACTAAGAAGATTTTCATGATCAGAATGTATTGATAAATACAATTTTGTGGGGAATATTAATAAGATTATCTTAGTAAACTTACATCAAATAAATATGTAAAGCCAACCAAGTATATAAGAAAGTTTCTGTTTGTAGAAAACGTATCTAGCTTAAAGGCAAAATACTATATCTAAAAATAGGGTCCTCAAAAATAAAGTGGTGCCTGTAATGTAGTGTAATCTTTAAATCTTCATGGGATTTTACAAGGTCATTGTACAGTGACCATTCCAACACACTGTTTTAGAAAACAATGTGACATACTAAAGGCCCTACCGTAGTGAATACGCCACCATTAAAGGCCCCACCACCCCCTGAATACACAGACTAATCACTTTGGACACCTCCATCTTCCATCAAGCCCTCATGTAATCCGCCACTATGTCTGGTTGACTTTCCCCTATCTATGCATCTGTGTAATCCTATCAGACCAAGTTTATCTACTTCCCAATAGCCTCGCCTACAGCATTACACTCATGTACCATAGGTCCTCACACTGTAAGAACCTCTTACATTTACCCAGCCAGGCCTACTCTTTCCTGAACCTATTATATACGTAGGTGCTAGAAGATATTTAAAGTATGAGAAGCTAACGATGGCAAACCCTACTTAGAATCTTGACTTTCCATTGCTCTTTGTATAGTCATAAGGACCAATTAACCTGGCCTCTGCCTGACTCTTCTCTAGCCAGGTGTCTGGGCCCTCCAAACACAATGGCATTCTGTCAACTCCTCTAGTGAACCATGCTTCTAACAGTCATGGGTGGCACATAGGTTTCTGTGCAACCAATACCTTCCGCTTCATCCCATACCCTCTCTTCTCTTCCTGCTCTTTATTCAGATTCAATTCACATGACAGTTAAACACAAAAGTTTTCCATTAACAGATTAGATCAGGACTCTCAAATGTTTTTGTAACATTCCTGAGTATTTATAACACTTATCACTATTTTGAGTGACAGATTTTGTGTAAATGTTGTAATTTTAGGTTTTAATAGTCTTTAAGCTCTATGAGAACAGGTTGGAGTATTTCCTATAGAGTCTCTTGCCTCAGCCTCCCTAGTAGCTGGGACTACAGGAGCCCACCACAATGTCTGGCTATTTTTTTGCTGCAGTGTATCGGGGGCCAGTTTTGACTGCTACCCTTGGTATATGGGGCTGGTGCCCTACTCACTGAGCCACAGGCGCTGCCGGCCATGTCTATTTTATTCACCACTATGTTTCAGTTTTAAAGAATAGATGAGTTTACAATTGACAGTTACCAATTAGAAAAAGAATTTAGCAGAGTATCACGAATTATTTGACAAATGACATCAAGTCTTACCATCTTCTCCCACTTCTTATTGGTTAGATCATCAAGTTTATCACTTGACTGTACTATAATTAATGACTTCAATGATACTCCTAGTTAGCTGGCAAGTTCCTTAGGAAAAGAATTTCTAATATTTAATCTTTATCCCCCTGGAACCTTATATAATGAAGACCTCAAAGAAGATAATGAGTAAATTCTACTTGCCTACTTGATATCTGTCATTTGTTAACTATGGTATTTCCCCAGAACTCTAGGACCACTCAATGTTTCAATGTTTATATATAAATATTTTATTTTTCCAAAGAGGGAACATCAAAGCAAAATTCTTGATTTGTTCCCTAAAGAAGCTTATCCTCTAATCTTTCTCATCTCTGTAAGTGGCACTACAAAAAGAGAGAAAACTCTCCAGTGGTTGAAAGTGAGAGTTGTGTCATTGCTCTAAAAAATAAAAATCATTTTATACTTTTATACAGGAGAATAGCACATAGACACTTTACATTTACAATTACTAAAATACTTGGACAATTTTGTAAGTACCTTATTTTCTCAACATGTTTTCTGTTTCTGACATTTTTTTTTTCAGGCTGCCAACATATGGCCGATATATCTTACTGAGTAGATCTTCTGCTTTTAAATGAAATACATGACACCAATAAGTAATTTCCTGCTGTGACAAAGAGAATGATTAGCAAATGTTTATCCCTCAAAAGCACATCCATAATTACTGTTCAAATCTACTTTGACTGAAAAAATGAGAGGAGAATAAAAATCTGTCTCCCCAGGGTGGGAAGACTTGAAAATACATAATAGACAATTTGAGAATCTATTATGTATTGGAGTTTGGAATTTGGGATTCAGGGTTCCACAATTAAATTAGAGAATTCATCCTAGAAAAAGTTCTATATACCATATTGCTGCACATCACTACAGTTATCTTTGACGTACTCCCCTTGGGACGCTGTGCACCAAAGCCAGCACCTAGTCTACCCTTCAAAGCACTTTCTCTAGGATGAGTTCATGAACTTAATTGACACACCTCATATGACAACAGCTCTAATGGTTATTCCAAAAAAAAGAGTTTCAAAACTTGCCAATAGAGATTATAGAGGTCAGAGAGAGGAGTAAGACATTCATATATTGACTGAAATGAATTATTTCAATGCTCTGAATTATGAGTGTTTTAAAAAGTTCTATCGTAGGGCGGCATCTGTGGCTCAAAGGAGTAAGGCGCCAACCTCATATGCCAGAGGTAGCGGGTTCAAACCCAGCCCCGGCCAAAAACTGCAAAAAAAAAAAAAAAGAAAAGTTCTATTGTCATATCATCAATGAAATATTAACAATGATCAAATGCAAAATACGACTTGCTCTAGAATGAAGGAAGGTATTCTGCTTCATGTGCTATTAATGTTTACATTGTGGGTGATTACAGCTGATAACTGGATAAAGCTTGATATCATAACCGAGCAGGGCAGAACTTCCATGTCAACCCTCCCTTCCTGTGATATATATTAATATCTACGTGTGGTGAGACGTTAGAGAGGGAGAGAGGGAGACAGAGAGACGTACTGACATGATGATCTTCTGTGATTTTTTTGTGCTATGGAAAGAAAATTTCAAATTTCAAATTAAACTGGGATTATCTTAGAATATGCTGTAATTCAGTGATTCTTAAATATGAGTGTTCTTAAGAATCACATGGGGATTTTGTGAAAATTCAAATGTTGACTCAGGAAGTCTAGGATATTTCTTGGGATTCTTCATTGCAGCCAAGTCCCAGGAAAGAGAGATGCAGATTTTCAGAGGACCATACTTTGCAAGTACCAAGGGCTGGTCCCTCACCCAATGTAAACATGTATAAAATGTAATTATTACAAAGAAGCACCTACTTCCAAAAATAAATATGTATTCCAAACCAAGGAAAATGCTTCTGCGTCATCTATGGTTGTATACTATAATATTTGCATCAAAATTTCTTTCTGCTTGTGAAATCAGAGAATAACCAAGGGGTGATTGTATTTGAACATAGGAGTCTTCCTATAGTACATTCCAAAAGGCCATTCTAGGTCCAAAATCACCTCACTGGTGAGCTACTTTTAAAATATTGTCCTTATGTCCATAAACAAAATTGAGGAATGAGTAATACATCACAGAATACATTTCTGAAAATTCTTACTAATATAAATTTCTCTGATTTTCTAGTCTTTTGAACTATGGATAGTCATTCTGATGCTTATTTAAATATAAGTTAATTAAAAACTAGGAGTAGGCAGAGTTGTTAGAAGACAATTTCCTAGTCCAGGAAAGATGGCGCCCCCAGATATGGGCAGTGAGGATGAGAAGCTGAAGGGCTGGAAGCCAAACCAATGGACTTTCAGGATACGCTATCAACAAACCATTTCACTCTCTCCTGCCAAGCTAGCTATTGACTGAACAATCTGTGTGCCTCTCATTGAAAGTGCTATTTTTATCACACTCCTTATGACAAAGTATACCCATACATTTACAGACCTGGATCTCTTACATCAGATCCTTTCTACTGATTTACCCATTCTGGGCCAACACCATACTGTTGATTACTACACAGCATGTTATGGCTTTATTTCAAAATTTCCTGATGTTTGCCTTTCCAGATAAATTTTAGAAACATTTCATAAAGTCGCAAACATCTGAGTGAGATTTTGAGCGATGTTGCATTGAATACTTAGATTAATTTAGTGGAATCAACATCTTCCTAATTTAAGTATTCCAAATGAAGAATAGAAGGTATCTCTATTTTCTTGCAATTTTTCTTTTATTTTTCTTAATAGTCTGTCCTTTAGATATATGTATATTGTACATTGAAAACTTTTTCCTTGAAAAAAAAAATTTGGATGGCATTTTCTCCTTCATTTCCCTGTATCTAGTTATTGTTGACAGGAAGGAGACTTTTACATTTTCATGCAACTTATTTAGATTATTTGGCAACTTAATTTACCAAATTTTCTTGCTGCTTCTGTTGGGTTTTCAGTTAATATTGTGGTATTTCTAGGCACACAATAATATCACCTCTGGACATTTATATATTTTCCATTTTTCCTCAGTGCACACACATTTAATTTCCTTCTTCTTTGACATTTCTATGACAACATTAAATAACACAGGTGGTAGCAAGTGTCTTTGCTTTTCTAATTCCTGATATTAATAGAACTTTTTTTTTTTTTGCAGTTTTTGGCTGGGGCTGGGTTTGAACCTGCCACCTCCAGTATATGGGGCTGGCGCCCCACTCCTTGAGCCACAGGCACCATCCTTAACAGAACATTTTTATAACTTACTATAAAGCCATAAAGCTATGAGATGTATACCATAATTTTTACATTAAAAATCATTAACATAGTTATTTTTAAGCACAATATAATTTTAGTATTTAAGAAATAGAAATGATATCCTTCTTTTGTTCATGATTTTTAAAAAGAAATAGGTATTGATTTTAACAAGTTATTTTTAGCACCTATTGGTAAGATTATCTGAATTGTCTTGTAAATTTATAACATAATTAATCTTATTAACAGATTCCTGATAGTGCACTATCCCTTCATTTGAATGATAATTCATTAGGTCATGGTACAAAAATTTTAAATATATTATTATATTAACAATTTGGGGAATATATTCTTTTTTTGCAGCAGTATATAATCTTTTTAATTCTACATTATCATATTCAGATTCAGTGTAGGTTGAATTCTTGCTGCACAAAATTAGTAGAGAGATTGCCTTCTTTATCTGAGATCAGGCTCTGTTTAAAAAGCAATGTTTTTATTTCTATTCCTCTTTTGAAAAAATACATTCTTGAAATCATTGGGATTTGCCAGGTCATGCAAGAATATCTCTTGACAATGTTCTCAATGTATTTGCCCCTTATGAGACTCTAGATATCCTGGATTTCAGGTATTTTTCATTAGTTGAGAAAAGTATGAGTTTCTCATTCTTTTAAATTTTAATGTTTTTCATAATTTCATTCTTGTTACTAATTTAAGACATTGGTTTTGTTTTCTCTTTATTTGGATTATCTAATTTATTGTTGCTCTTACTGCTATTGCTCCTGTTTTACAAGAACCACACCTGGAGAATTTGAACTTGATTCTACTTTTTCCCTTCCATGTTCAAAAGTCCATTAATATCTTTGTTAAATCATTCCTGTTGCTCTTCTCACGTATATGTGGTGATCTTTTGTTGTTTCTTGGGTTGGATGCTGAATTAACTGATTTTAATTCCTTCCTATTTTGTAGGGAAGCTGTTTAGGATAATAGCCGGTACTCTGTGTACATTTCTGTTTTTTCATCTACTGGCCTTTTGTCTGATTTTGACTCACACAGGATTAGTCACACTTTATCTAGATGGAGGTGTGAGTCACGCCCACGGCACCCATTGTAGTTGGGTTTTGTTTCTTTAATAGAGCTGAAACCATATTTTTTTGCATTTAATCCTGGTTTATGTTGTTTTTTAATCAATATTGTTTATAGTATGCTTGGTTTTATTTCCATCATTTTTCGATTCTTTTTGCTTGTTTATTTTAGTGTTTCCTTGGATCTTTGTATAATCTATTGTTTGTTATATGGCCGATATACTTTTCCTTATATAGTTTGTAAGAAATACAGCATTTAGGCGTTAGATCAATGTCTAGCTAAAAGACTTCTTAAGGCTAATCAGAATTAGCATATAATGTGAAGGCTATGGTAGACATTACTGGGGTTCACCAGTATGCAGTTTTCCTTTTCTTCCCTGCATACAGTTTTCCTTTTCTTCCCTGTACTTCCCCACAACCTTATAGGTAAATGGGGTTCTAGGACTAGTCCCAGCTGAGGAAATGTGAGCAAAGTTGACTGAGCCATTGTAGGGAAAGCCCAGAAAAGGTACTGTGCCACTCTGCTTTCTCACTCTTTCTCCTGCAGCACCTCCAAGGTTCCAGAAATCAGAGTCTCAGCCAACCTGGGACCAGCATTGCTCGTGGAGCAGAGCTCTGGCCACCAACCCCGTCCCCCACTCCCTCACTCCCGCCAACATGTGAGTGAGTAAGAAATAAATCTTGATAATAAATCCCTTGATCTCAGTAGTTCAAGACCAGCCTGAGCAAAAATGAGACCCCATCTCTACTAAAAGTAGAAAAAAACTAGGCAGGCATTGTGGTGGGGGGCCTGTAGTCCCAGCTACTCAGGAGGCTGAAACAGGAGGATCAGTTGAACCCAGGAGTCTGAGGTTCCTGTGAGTTCTGCTAATACCATGGTATTCTAGCCTGGGCAACAGAGTGAGGTTTTGTCTCAAAAAGAAAAAAAGAAAAAAAAAAAAAAAAAAAAGAAAGAAACCTTGGTTATGTGGTTATGTCAGGCCACCAAGGGCAATTCAGAGTTAAATTGTTGCCACAGCAAATCCTAATCTTTCCTGACTGATCCAAGGAGAAAAGAGACTATAAACACATACAATGTAACCTAAAATTAACACTAAAATAGTTGGCACTGGCTGAAAAGAGGTTGATTCACCAACTGTATGACTTTAGTCTTGTAACCTCTGAATGCTATACTATTCTTATTTGTAAAATGGGGTTGATGACTGTGTGGGGTAATTTAGCTGAGGATTATTAAACAAAAATAATAGTTGTTAACTACCTGAGGTCTAATTGGTCCCACTAAAAGCAGATATACTTACTGAGCTTCTATTGTATGTAACAAAAGAAAGATTACTAAAATTTTCTGCTGATAAAATCTTACCAACATCATTAGAACATACTGGATAAGTTCCATAAAATTTCTGGAAGAATTCTCATCATTTAATAATTCCATTTCATGTACACACAAAGAACCAAAACCTTGAGGTTTTTAAAAGAAAAAAATATATTCCTATATAGAGAAGCTATAAAGTTTCTTTATGGGCATAATCAGAAATTAAAATTTGAGTTCTTTTTATCGCAAAGTTCATACAAAGGTATTTTCTCACCAAAGGAGTACATATGTGATAAATATAAAATTCATGGCTTATTTTAAAATACCTAGAAATAGAACTTCCATTTTTTCTCCAAAATATAAAAATATCCAATGAATATATGGTATTAAAATATAAAAAATTATACTTTGATATTCCTACCATAGATGGTTAAATAGTCTTATTGTTTTCTTTCTTATCATTTTTAATTACTGAAAGTTATGCATGTATTTCATTTTTAGTTACCATTAGGAGGCAATTGAGTTGATTTTGTTTAGTAATTAGAAATATGTGTGTATAGATATATAATATATATCTGTGTGTATACATCTGTATATGTGTGTACATATTTTTTTCTTACATCGTTTACAGGAAACCTTTAAAATATGCTTATCTATAGCTGCAATTTATTTTTATTTCTTTTCAAGCACGATTTTTCCTTATTAAATTGAAAAATAACAAAATGTAGACATATTTTTAAAAATACACACTAACTCATAAATTCACCCACAGTAAGAGGTGAATTAAAGTATTTAATTAAGGTAAATATTAATTTATAATATTAAATTATAAAATATTAAAACTAAATTTTAATTTAAATCAAATTAAATTAATTTAATAAAAATTAAAATGGAAAATTAAAATATTTCTAACGCAGAAAGACAAATAAAATGTATTCAATGCTTTAAACATTTTTTGAAACCAAAACCACTGAAAACAGACTTCAAAAATATGTTTGCTAAATCTTTTTATAAAAAAATTTGGCTAATTAAAATATTTAAATATTTTCTATATCTATTTTACTTCTACTATCAGACACTAAAATACCCTTAGCAACTCCAGAGGATAATTTGCTTCCAGCTTACCAATTCGATTTTAGAAACGTGATTCAAAATACACTGACCTAATTTAAAAAATCCAGACATGCCCAAAAGGGTTTCTACATATATTACTAATAATTAATGGAAAAAGAAAGGGAAACTACAAATGTAATTAAAGGTAATAAAGGTAACCTGTTTATACTGGGAAATCAAGTGTTATTATCACATCAAGTTGAATTTTCTTTGCATTTCTAAATTACATACCAGAAATAGGTTGGAGGGGGGGGTATGTGGGGAGAAGTACACATATGACAAAAAAATGCAATTATGACTATGGCAACTGGACAAAAATAATTTGCCAAGGAAACTTTTTTTTCCTCAGATATACAAGTTTCAAAGAATGTACTCCAGATGGCAAATCCATGGTTTATGTGGGTGATTTTATCTTTACTACCCGAAAAATCTTGCAGGCTGCAGTTTTGAAACGTACATCTGCTATGAATGAAATGATTGGGATTGGAAGTTGTAGTTCTCTTGCTGCTTGGTTCCCTGTCTTTGGCAATACTGACAACAAATATGTTGTTTTACCTGTGACTAGGTAGTTCCTTGTCAAGAGGTTGAATGTGACGGGTAAACTTGAACTTACACGTTACACTTCCTAGCGGTAACATGGGTGACAGATGTTTATAAGGGCGTAGAAAATATACATTAGTAATGGATGTTCACGGAAAATACACAAAAAAAATCAAGTAAACAACCTTCAAAATGGGACAAGGTATCTGCATATGATGAATCTGATAAAGGGCTAATAACCAGAATCCACAGAGAATTCAAACTAATTAGCAAGAAAAGAGCAAACAATTCCATTTATCAGTGGGCAAGAGGCGTCAACAGAACTTTCTCCCAAGAGGACAGATAAATGTCCAGCAAACACATGAAAAAATGCTAATTTTCCTAATCATCAGAGAAATGCAAATCAGGACCACTTTGAGATATCCAGTGAGAATGGCCCATATCACAAAGTCCCCGAGCTGCAGATGTTGGCATGGGTTTGGCATGAAGGGAACAATTGCACACTGTGGAAGGATTATAACTTAATACAGCTTTCTTGGAAAGAAGTATAGAGAATTTTCAAAGAGCTAAAAGTAGACCTTTCATTTGATCCCATAATTCCATAACTAGGTATTTACCTAAAAGAAAAGAAAATCATTTTATCATAAAGACATTTACATTAGAATGTCTATTATAGCTCAATTCACAATCACCAGGATGTGGAAACAACCCAAGTTCCCCCCAATTCATAAATGGATAAATAAATTATTGTATACATATACCATGGAATACTATTCAGCCATAAAAAAGATGGAGACTTTACATCCTTTGTATATACCTGGATGGATTTGGAGGACATCCTCCTAAGTAATGTATCACAAGAATGGAAAAGCAGGTATCGAATGTTCCCAATACTAATATGAAACTGGTCGATGAACAATTACACACCCAGATCAGAGAATAAACACAACTACTTTCAAGGGGAAGGGAGGAGGTTTGGTGAACTCTCACCTGATGGGTACAGTGTAGGGTATACGGCACACCTCCTGGATGAAGGGGTTGACTACAACTTGAACTTTACCTAACAAATGCAAACCATTTGTACCCTTATATCAATCTGAAATAAAAAAATATGAAGATAGAAAATAAAATACCAATAAAAACATAATACAAAAAAACCTGAATAAAAACATCTCCTGGAGAGGGGATGTGGGCATATTTGTTTTAATGTAGTACATATAAGACAAATTCTTGTGGCTGATTTTTGCTATAGCAGTCACATTTTAAGGCAGTTTTGCAGAGGCTACACAGCATTAAAAGAAAAAGCTGTGGGCTCTTGAATAAACAGATAAGAGAAGGATGCTTATCTCTAAAAGATGTTAGCTCTGTGGTATGGGAAAGTTACTTGGCCTGTTTGAGTCTCACTATTCTTATTTATAAGATGGAGATAATAATAATTAACTTGCAGTGTTGCTGTGAACATCAGAGTTAATGCATTTAAAGATCTAGGTACCAAGTTGATATTCAATAATGAGAATCATATTAATATTTACTTTTGTAATTTCAAAACTTCCTGTGGATCATATTTATCTAGGTTAGAATGTAGCCTGTTGGTGTAATTATGTAAAAAGTAAATTTCTCTTCCATTTTCCCTTCCTTCTTTGCTTTCTTCTTTCTCCCTTCCTTCTGTTTCCACCATTTCACCTTTTCATTCAATTGACCCCTTGGAGATTTTGGGGGGCCTAGTTAGTTCTATTGCTAAAGTAAATGATATCACATGTTGAGAGTTCCAAGCCACCTTAGCCAGGTCACGTTTCTGCTTATTTTTCTAGCTTCATGACTTTTGACATAAACAGAAAGAAAAAAAAAAAGCTTCGAGGTTTTTCAGAAACCATCCCATTTGTTTTACTCTGAGATTTATCTTTGGAACAAGTTAAGCTTCTAAGCAATAAAACTGCCGCGTGCAAACCTCCTTTAAAAGAAATTCTGCTTGAAGATGTAATGGAAACTAGAATTTTAAGAGAAGCTGATGGGTTTCTGATTGCAAAAGCAACTATTCCCTTCAATAAAGAGAAATAAAATAAATTTCCTAAGTAAATGTCATTGTCAGAGCACTCAGGGCAATCCTGCACTATGTCTCCATGAAGTTTCTCTCTGAGCATAATCTGGCACTCAGCTGCAGAATCGTTATTTTATAAACTAGAGAACTGGAAAAGAGTTTGGGGGCTTCCGGAGATTCCCAGAAACCCTATTGGTTCCAAGGAGAGCCGGGGCAGGTCATGTAGCCCCTACTTGAATTTCCATTTTTTACTCTTGAGTACTTGAGTTTAGAATTTTCCCTCTTCTTAGGCACAGGAGGTCCCTACCTCCGTTAGCTCTTTCAGAACTAAATCCAGAGGTGTAGGCACCTAGAATGTGATGCCCGAGAGTCTCCCAGGACAGGCCCAGATCTTTACCCTGGTCCTCAGGATCTCGCCTCCTGGGCAAGTCTCATTTCAGGCAATCCTCCAACCATGCGAACCCCCAGCTTGGAAACTTCCCCTCCAGTAATTTTTCATAAACTCCACCCTCTATTTGAAGCACTTTCCCTATTGGTAACCCAACTACTCAAGTATTCATTATCTGAATGATTACTGATGTTCGTGATACGGGGCTAGGGCTGGAGATATATCAATTTATAAGACAAAATCCCTACCTTTTATATTCTAATCAAGGGAACTAAACAAAAAACAAGCCAGCAAATAGAAAAGTGCAGATGGTAGTAAGTTGCATGATGAAAATGTATATTTACCTCAGCTGTCCACTGAACTATTACAGTTCCTTACTCATGATGAAAATTAAGACATCTTCTTTACTGTTTGGTTACACCCTTTGTGTTCTTTTAATTTTTTCTCACTTTTATATCACCAGCCTTCGTCAGCCTACCTGCTATCAACATATCCTTGTGCATAGACATCCAGTGCTATGTGTTATTGGTCAAAGAGATTAATAAATTTTTGATTTGAAGATCTGAGACAAACCAAAATTGTCTAGTGCTTGTCGTTTGATTTTTATAGGTCAGAAATATGTTTTTACCATAAAGAGCCCTAATTCATTCCTTTACAATCATTCCCAAGAATAATATATTAAACTAAGTGGTCTTAAAGAATAGATGGGAATTCAAAGCTGAACAATAGCCCCTGGAGAGGAGAATCTAGCTAGCAAAAAAGCATGTGTGAAGACACATTGAGAGAACTGATGGGGAAATTGCAGTCAACCTGGTGTTCGTGGGAGTATTGGTGGCAGGGGGGTGGAAAGATGTTGGAAGTAAATTCAATTAGAAGTTAACATTGAGCTCTTTCTACTAAGTTAAATTGTTGAGGTTTGGAAATGACCAAAATAGTAAGCTATATTTGTTATTTATTTGTTTATTTTCATTTTTAATTTTTTTCTGGTTAATGTGAGAGCACGAATGATTAGGTTACAGTGTTTGCATTTACTAGGTGAAGTCCTGTTGTAGTTATGTCCCACACCCGGGAAGTGTGCCCTGTCCCCTTACATGGTGCTGCTAAGTTGGAGCACACCAATCCCCCTCTCTTCTCCCTCCCCCCCACCACCCAATAAGCTCCTACTTAAAGGATCCTTTGACCACATGTATTCTCACTTGGAAAAGATTGTAAGTTCTTCCTATCATCTCTATTTTTAGAATGGAAATGGGTAAAAATAAAAAGCACACGGCTAGAACTACTCATCATGATTCAGAAACATGAACTGGAAAGTGCAGCTGTGTCTCTGCTCTGAGAGCAGATAACAGTATCATTTTTATAAATGAAAGTAGAGATAAAGTCACTGTAACATACATTTTTGCAATAACAAACCAGAGAACATTAGACACAAATAAACGCTTGTTGCCAGGGTAATATTTCCTCCTGAGTAAAAGGCATGCATTAACTCTCACAATAGAGTTTCATCTAATAAATGATTCATCTAGACACTAATATTTAATCAGTTCATACCTTTAATTGCTCTACGAACCTTTTAAATACTGTAGCACATTTGAACATATTCACCGTTATTTCTTGTTTAAGGTTAATCCCTTAGTCAAACTTGTTTTGAAAGGAATAAATGGCACAAAAGAAAAGAATATTATCACTTCATATTGAATGCTAATGTTGTAATTGTTTTCTTTGGATAAGTGTATTTTTACGTGTAAATGTTTTACCTTATAATTTTCCTGATAATTTTAAAGGTTAGTAAAAACTATTCGGGAAGCAATGCAGTTTGCTCTGCTGTTACTGATTAGATTTCAATTTTGCCATGGAACAGCTTTTTAATTTGTTCACAGCTCTGCAATGTTTTACCTACTTAATTTCATAATACGAATCATAAATAATGTATTTTATACATTGATTGAAGCACAATGTGGTGCCAGATTGAGAAATATTAATGGATTTTCTTTACATTTAATGTTTCTTCCTATTATATGGCAAGCCTTAGATAAATGAAAATGCTACCCTGGATTATTATACTTTTCCACAAGAGGGCTCTTGAAAGGCAAAAATACTGCCCATGATTAGTGATCTGCTTACATCTATTGGTTAAAAACTAGAGAAATGTGATTTGAAAAATATTTCCTGGAAAATTAACTGTAGTTTTAAAATTGACTTTAATTAATATTTACACTAACTAGATTTAACTAACTAGATTTAACTAAGGCCAAAGTTTATTGAATGCACCCTTTGTGCCAGGCAAGGCATTAAATACTGGATACATAGCTATTCATAATATTATTATCTTTATTGCCCTATAGAGAATCAATTATGATTTGGCATGGAACTCAAGAGATACAGTGCCTGAGTTGGAACTCCAGCTCTGCCTTTCTCATTGTTTCTGTGACTTTGGGCAAGATACTTCTACTTGCTTTTATCAGTCCTCAGTTCCTCTTCCATAAAATGAGGTTGTTAAAAGGATTAAGGGAATTACAATACATAAAGCCTTTGGAAGAATGCCTGGCACCTACTAAGTGCTGTGTAAGTTTTAGCACATATTAAGTGCTTGGTAAGTTTAACCGGTTCCCCACATGTGCCCCTGCACCAGCACGAGGAACCCCTCTCATGCTTGCCCACACCATCGGCCTTGTCTGTGCTCCCCAATCACCCATACTTCTGGCTGTTATCTCTCACCATAATGATTATTGGTTTCTGTATTGAACTCTGCCACAAGTCTACCGGGGTTCCAGGACAATCTCTTATTTCGTTTTGCTTTCCTAGGACATAGTAAGTATTTAACTTTGGTTAGCAACAATTAATAAGAATTATTAAAAAATAAGAGCTATCGCTGCAACTGTCCTGCAGAAGAGTGTTTTAGTTGTTTTTAAATCCCATATAAGAGATGAAAAACTGAAATTCTAAGAGGCCGTAACATCAAAATCTCATAGCTGGGAAATGACCAAACTATTTTAAACCAGATGTGGGTTCCAGATCCTGTATTTTTCACTACAATGTTCTGCACACATGGTTTTCACTGTAATATCCCAACAATGTTTATGATTGTTTATGAATTTACTGGCTAAATGGAGACTAAAAAATCATAGTCACATACCTGAGTGTTTTATAGATAGACTAGAAGGGTAGATGAGAGATAGAGAGATGTGTGAGGGGTTTTTGCACTCTTTAAAAATATATTTATTTTTATGAACTTATTTTTTGTGTTAGCATCTTGATAGAGATAAGATGTGATTTTTTTTTTTTTTTTTTGCAGTTTTTGGCTGAGGCTGGGTTTGAACCCACCACCTCCGGCATATGGGGCCGGTGCCTTACTCCGTTGAGCCACACGCAACACCCAGATGCAAATATTTTTATAATAACTTAAGCATTCAAATGAGGATTGTTCCCTTCAAATAGTCTTGGTCAAACTTTTACAGAAGTTAAAAATTTTCAGGCTGATTTTATAACTCCACTGTTAGAATTAATTTTATGGGAAATTTAAAGAACATTATCATTATCAAGAAAGTTACACAATGAGAAGCATAAGGAAAAATTACCTGGTTGGGACTTGGAAAAAGCTTCTTTCAAGAGATGATGGCTGAGCTGAGAACTAAAGGATGAGCTGCTGTTAACCTGTGAAAAAAGAGGGGAGAACATTATTCCAAGCAAAGGAAATTGCATATACAAAGGCCCTGTGGCAGGAGAGGCTGCCCTGCTGAGAATAAAGATATGGGACAGAATGGTTTTAAAAAGGGCTGGAAGGGAGAAGGCAGATAATTCATTAATTTAGTAAACCTTTGTTGGAAGCCTACCAGATCTCTGCTGGTGTGATGGGTACAGAGAAATGAAAAAGTAATTCATTTTTACCTCACATAACTTCTTGATCTAGCATAAAAAGGACACATGCCCACATACAAACACACTCCTAGATATACTATAGTCAGTATTATAATAGAGGCAAGAGCAAATTCTAATGGAGTACAATAGAAGAAGAAATTCACTGTGATTAAGGAAATACTGGAAGGAAGGGATCAACAAAGATTTTACAGAGTAACTGGCATTTGAATTTAGCCTTAAGGTGTTCCAGGCAACAGCGTGAAGAGAAGCATTAGGTATAAACAGTGACCAGAAATCTATTATATAATAATTCCTTTGAAGGACTTATTTACTTACTTTAAATTCAAAGAAGATTCTATTTGCTGCAGAAAGTGGAGTTAAACTAGAAACAAAAAGAAACAGGGGGACAAAATCTTAATATTTGCCATTAATTTATATAGTTAAAAATAAACCAGTGATAAAATGAGTAACCACAATCAAAATTTAAAAAACCTTGGAAATAAATATAACGAAGTTGGTATATCAAAATAAATATGATTCAAATATGCCAGGCATGCAGAGATGAAAACCTTCCACATTTGTGTGCATATGTTAGAAAAGAAGGCTGAAGAGCAACACTTCACATACCTATCTCAAGAAGCTACATGAAGAAAGAAAGCAGAAGAAAAAATAATGATGATGCATAAGCCAAATAAATATAAAGCAAAGATACAATAAATTAACAAGACCAAAAGTTGGTCCTTCAAAAATATAACAAAATTTATACACCTTCCAATCAAGGAAAAAATAAAGAAGTCAAAAATAATACCTGAGATCAAAAAGTGGTGTTACTATGAATTCTATAGATGTTACAAGATAGTAGGAAGATATTTATTTCTTTTATCAGGTAATGTTTAACAATGGGACGATAACTATGAACAATGTGATATGTAATTTCAAAATTTAAGTGAAATAAGCAAATATCTTGAAAATATTATTTAATGAAACTAAATATGAATAAATGTGAAATATGAATTTCTCTGTTTGTAATAAAGGAAGAATCTACTTATAATGGTGATTACTCTCTTTCCTGCTTCCTATTATTCAAAGGATGAAAATGGTTATTATCATTCAGCATTTCTCAATTGTTACCACTAGGTGGCAAACGTTTCCAAACTATGGCAGGAGCCTGCAGTGAATGTTAAGAGCATGTTGGACACCATTTTTGGTGTTCTTCAGCAATCACAAACAGAATATAATAAAACATTCTCACTACTGTCACTTTGAGCAACCTCACTGTTTTCATGAAACAAAAGATAGCAACAGGAACAAAATTGCATTGAAAAAAATTAAACACAGGTTTTATTGGCAGAAGTTGAAATGCTACTCTAACAATAGAACCTTCCACTTCAGGCTCAGAACAAGGCCAGAGAAGTGGAGCAGCCCTATCACAGATTTTCATCTCCATGACAACCTTTCAGCTCCATGCACAATTAAAGCTACAGTATCTTTTTTTTTTCCAGGACAAAAAAATATTTGAGTCCTGGCTGGTATTTATTTTTTAAAAGAGATCAGAGAAATTAAATTGATTCTAATTAATGAGTCAGAATTATTGGGAGAGGGCATAGATTTGAAAATGATTTACATAAAATTTACATAAAATGATTTACATGAAAATGATTTACATTCCTATCTTTCTCCATTTCCAAATGAAAATATGTATTTTGTGTGGCTTGATGTACTAACATTATCACTATCCTTTTTAGCATTCTTTGACAACAGCTCTTCTGTGCCAGGCGTTCTCAAAAATCCTGGCTTAATTTCCCTATAGGCTATACTCGTGGATTAAAAAGAAATCTGTTCATTTCATTAGCAATTAGTTTTCAACCAGATGGTTTGGACAGTGTTGGGATTCACTCAGAATCCTGGAATAACCTTATCTCTAAACCCTGTAACTCTTTTTTTCTTCTAAAGATAATTTGGGGGTATTTCATTGTCAATAAGAAAAATTGTGGAATAAGCTTCCCTCTGACGTGAAGGGGAGTGTTCAAAATTTTTGAAGCATTCAAAGAAAACATTCAAATTAAAAAAAATGAAATTTACAAAGAAAGTTTGCAGGAACAAAAGTTTGGAATATGAAGAACAAATGATTGATGGAGGATTGGATAACTTCACAATATTTTCAAGCACCACATATACAAAAGTCAAATCTGTCAAGTGTAGAGCATAAATGTCTTAACACAATAATCAAGTAAATGAGGCAAAAGCTATTTTGATTGGTTTGCTATGACCATGTCAGATTGTATAAAAAAAAAAAATACATCTTACCCCACATATGCATAAATGTATTCACAATCTATGTGTATTTGACCTAATAAAAAAAAATAAATGAAATAGAGGAAAGGCCAGCTCTTTTGCTCCTTTTAAGAAAATTATGACTAAACATTGAACCATGGAGACCTGAGTTTTCATGTCATCTCATGAAAGCAGTAACATGAAAGACTTAGCTGAATTCAAGACACTGCCAAGATTCTTAAGGATGGAATGAAAGTGGTGATATAGTACCAAGAGTTATCATGGAATATTTTTATTCCACAAAAACAAAAAACACACATATCTTTTTACTTCTAGAAATGTACAGATATATTCCTTCTGAGGTGAGAGGGATGAGAACCTTTCAATCCTTGAACCTTGCCTTTTCATAAGCATGAAATGTAGGTAGGATGTCACTATTGATTCACTCATTTTAACATTCTTTAACATACTGTGAAGTTGGTGTACAGGTATACAGTAGCTAGTCTACAATTCAGGCTTATATGTGGACAGGCAATGTGCTTAAAGAAGGTGTGATTATTATTCCTTTTTTTTCATGCACAAATTGAGACAAAGAGAAATGAAGTGTCTTTCCCTACACCAAATCCAATTTAGATGTCATATGTTTCTTGTTTGTCCAGCGTACCTTTGGTCACCCACATTTATTTCATTCTTTTCTGGGAGTAAATGAGGCTGGCCCATCAGTGGACATGAAACGGATGCCTGAATAGAGTTCCACCTCCTGAACAAAGGATGCATTCAGATGTAGACACGGGACGCAAGCTTGGCCAATGGAAATCATTTCTTTTATGGATTGTGCTTTGGTGTTGTGTCTAAAAACATCTTGCCTAACCCAATGTCACAAAACATTTTTCTTGTATTCTCTTCTAAATACTGTAAGTGACTATGATACAAAGTTAAATTTAAGAAGTACTGCTACTCTCACCCAGAAAGCGCATATTCTATGGAAGAATTCAATAAAAAGTTCCACCACAAAACTAACCTGTATTCACTGCCGGATTCACATCAAAACACATATATATGGTCAATTTTTCAAATATATCTTTGGAGATCTAATTATATGAGAAACTGAAGGACTGCACATAACTTTTAGTTATGCTAAAAGACAAAGTCAGGCACACACACCCAATGACAGGGCTTTAAATTTGGTTAGGGAAAGATTTCCTAGTACAACCATCACTCAGAATTGTGTCTAAGTTCCTTTTGAATTGTAGGAAAAGGTGGAAAGTCAAAAGTAAAAGACACACATGTATTTCACTCAGGTAAAACCTGAAAGATTTCATCTTTAATGAAAAAAAAACCCCAAATGAGAGACAGTTATTTTCTCCAATTCACTGCAGAATACCAGAATTGATTGGCCTTTGCTTTTTCCATATACATCACTAGCAGCAGCTGACGGCATAGGTGACAGCGTTTAGTCAATGTGGCTCTGGAGGACCCTGTGGTTCTCAGGGAAACCAGCAGTGACAGTCCTGCATTGCAGTGGCAGAGACTGGAAAAGGCAGGAATCCTCAGATGTGGAAACAGAAATGATACTTATGTGAAATGATGACGCCTGGAGGATGTGGAGGCAACATCTGACAGCTGGAGGGTGGCCCACAAAACTAACTATAGTGGTGAGTTAGTTACCACTGCTAGAATTTTTCTGAGACTTTCAGTGAGAGATACAGGGTCCTATTTTACCATTTCAGGGCAAGGGCCAGTGAATAGGAATTACCTCCTGGCATTGCATTTCGTGCCTATTACAGCCACTAATCTCATGGTACCTAGCTGTGTATTTTTTTTTTCTTTTTCTTTTTCTCTCTTTTTTTTAAATTTGAAAATATTAAGGGGATGTAAGTGGTTTGGGTTACATGGAACACTTACATAATGTTTGAGTCATAGCTGTAAGTGTGCCTGTCACCCAGTGTGCATCATACCTGTTAAGTAAGATTTTGCCCATTGCCTCTTCTCCCTCCTCAACCCCCACTCTAGCCCAGCTTGATTTCTACTGAGTTTTACCTCCTTCTGTGCACAAGTGTACTCACTGGTTAGTTCCAATTAAATAGTGAGTACGTGTGGTATTTGTTTTTCTATTCTTTAGATACTTCACTTAGAATAATAGTTCCCAGTTCCATCCAAATTGCTGCAAAAGGCGTCAATTCATCTTTTCATTGCTGAATAGTACTCCATGGCATATATATACCATTTTGTGAATATACTCATGAATTGATGGGCAATGTGGTTGATTCCATATCTTTGCAATTGTGAATTGTGTTGCAACCCTAACCCTCCTCTCAAGGGCAGAGGTCTTTTTGACGAGATAACTTCTTTTGGAGGATAGATACCAAGTAATGTGATTGCTGGATCAAATGGTAGGTCTACTTTTACTCCTTTGAGGAATCTTCATACTATTTTCCATAGAGATTTACTAACCTGTAGTCTCACTAACAATGTATAAGCATTCCTTTCTTCCTGCATACATATCAACATCTATTGTTTTGGGATTTTTTAAATAAAAGCCATTCTAACAGGGATAAAGTGATACCTCATTGTGGTTTTAATTTGGATTTGCTTGATGATTAGTGGCACTAAGCAGTTTTCATATGTTTAGTGACCATTTGTTTATCTTCTTTTGAAAAGCTTCTGTGTGAGTCTTTTGCCCACTTTTCTTTTCTTTTCTTTTTTTTTTTTTTTGCTCTTGCTTATTTTTGTTTGAGTTCTTTGTAGTTCTGCACATCAGCAGTTTATTGGATGTATAGTTTGCAAATATTTTCTCCCATCTGGTAGGTGGTCTATTTACTCTTTTGATTATTTCCTTAGCTGTGCAGAAGCTTTTTAATTTGGTCATGTCCCATTTGTTTATTTTAGTTGTTTCTATAATATTCTCTGAAGTCTTCTAAATAAATTCTTTGCCTAGACTAATATCTAGAAGCATTTTTCTGACATTTGCTTCTAGACTTCTTATGGTTACAGGTCTTACATTTAAATCTTGTATCCATCTTGAATTCATTCTTGAGTGGTAAGAGATAAGGATCCTGTTTCATTCTTCTGAAAAGTGGCTTCCAATTTTCCCAACACCATTTATTAAATAAGATTTCTTTTTCTCAGTGCGTATTATTATCTGCTTTGTCAAACATTGGTTGGCAGTATGTGAACGGTTTTATATCTGGATTTTCTGTTCTGTTTTATTAGTCTATGTCTCTAGTTTTGTGCTAATATCATACTGTTTTGGATACTATAGCTTTGTAGTATAATTTGAAATCTGATAATATGATGTTTCCAGATTTTTTCTTTTTATTTAAGATTTCTTTCACTATTAGGGTTCTTTTCTGGTTTTAAACACAGTGTATAAGTATTTTTTCTAGATCTAGAATACAATATTTTGAATCCATAAATCACTTTGGGTAGTGTGTACATTTTAACAATGCTGTTTCCAATGATCCATGAGCGTGGTATATTTTTCTATTTGTTTGCACCATCTGTGATTTCTTTCCTCAGAGTTTCACAGTTCTCTTCATAGAGATCATTCATTCCTTCATTAAATGTATTTCTAGATATTTTGTTGTCTTTATAACTTTTGTGACTGGTATTGAATCTTTGATAAACAGACCAATAACAAGCAGTGAAATCAAAGCAGTAATTAAAAAATCTTCTAACCAAAAACCCCCAAAAAATCACAGTCAAATTTTCATAGACCTACAAAGCTGGTACCTCTAGTGCAGAAATTATTCCATAACATTCAGAAGGAGGGCATTCTCCCCTACTCATTTTACAAAGCTAGTATTACCTTGATACCAAATTCAGGAAGGAACATAATAAAAAGGATAACTAAAATAAATATAAATATAGATACAAAAATCCTCAACAAAATATCAGTAAATCAAATTCAACAGCACGTCAAAAGAATAATCCACCTTAATGAGGTGGGCTATATTTTGGGGATGCAAAGATGTTTCAGCACACACAAGCCAATAAATGTGATTCACCACATAAATGGAAACAGAAAAAAAGACCATAGGATCATCTTAATAGATGGAGAAAAAGCATTTGAGACAAGATAAAAAGCAAGTTCAAAAATCTAGGTATAGAAGGAACATATCTCAAAATTATAAAAGCCATATATGGCAAACCTAAAGCCAACAGCACAATGAATAGGGAAAAGGTAAAACATTCCTATTAAGAACTTGAACAAAACATGGGTGCCCACTGTCACCACTGCTGTTCAACCTAGTACTGGAAGTTGTAGCCAGAGCAATCAGGTAAGAGAAAGAAACAAAGAAATTGAACTAGTACTGGAAGTTGTAGCCAGAGTAATCAGGTAAGAGAAAGAAATAAAGAAATTGAACTAGGGCAGCACCTGTGGCTCATTGAGTAGGGCGCTGGCCCCATATGCTGAAGGTGGCTGGTTCAAACCTGGCCTTGGCTGAACTGCAAAACAGAAAAATAGCTGAGCATTGGGGTGGGCACGTGTAGTCCCAGCTACTTGGGAGGCTGAGGCAAGAATATCACCTAAGCCCAGGAATTGGAGGTTGCTGTGAGCTGTGTGACACCATGGCACTCCACTGAGGGCGATAAAGAGATGAGACTCTGTCTCTACAAAAAAAAGAAAGAAAGAAAGAAATTAAACTATCAATTTTCAGTGATGATATGCTCTTATATCTAGAAAACCCAAAGATGCTACAAAGTGACTCCTGCAGTTTATCAATTAAAATAAATTCAGGAAAGTCTCAGGTAGTGAAATCAACATAAACTAATCGGTAGCATGTCTGTGCACCAGTAATAGTCCTGCTGAGAGTTGAGCTGCACGTTTTAATACTTTCTTTAAGTAGTTTAAAGAATAACAGACCATCTTTTTTAATGCTGCATAGTATTCCATGGTATACATATACCATAATTTATTAATCCATTCATGGGTCGATGGGCACTTGGGCTTCTTCCATGACTTGGCAATTATGAATTGAGCTGCAATGAACAATCTGGTGCAAATGTCTTTGTTGCCAAGTGATTTTTGGTCTTTTGGATATACACCTAGGAGAGCAATTGCAGGATCAAACGACAGGTCTACATTTAGATCCCCAACTCTTCTCCAAACTTCTTTCCAAAAGAAAGGTTCTAGCTTGCATTCCCACCAGCAGTGAAGTGTTCCCTTTTCTCCACATCCACACCAACATCTGTAGTTTTGGGATTTTGTGATGTGGGCTAATCTTACTGGAGTTAGATGATATCTCAAAGAGACTTTACCTCTTTTATGTTTACATGGATGGAACTGGAAAATATTCTGCTTAATAAAGTATCTCAGGAATGGAAAACAAATCTGATACACTCAGTACTACTATGAAGCCAATTTATAATCACTCACACTTTCATATGAATCACAATTATAGCCCAGGATGAAGGAGGGAAAGGGAGAGGGGTCGGAAGGGAGAGGAGTGGTTTGATAGAGGGAGGATTAATGATGGGACCACACCTATGGAGCATATTGCAAGGGTACAAGTCAAATCTATCAAGTATAGAACACAAAAGTCTTAACACTGTGATTAAGTAAATGAGGTGAAAGGTATTTTAATTAGTTTAATGTAAGCACTCCAAATTGTATAAAAAATCAACACATTGTACCTGACAAATGCATAAATGTATTTATGATCTCTATATATATGACTTAATAAAAAAAAAGAATAACAGGCCAATAGAAGCTCAGTCTCATAATTAATATCCAGGAGTTAATCCTGCATTTCAAAAGGACTGTTCTATTTATATGTTTAAAAAAATGTGATTTCCCAGGCTCTACTCAAGAACTTCTGCTTCAGTTACTCTGAGGTGCAGCCCATATATCTGCATTTTCAACAAGCCTCACGAATATTCTGATCCAGGACAAGACTCAAAAAGCTCTACTCTGACATTCGACAAAGAAAACTAAATAGCTTATATGAAGATGAAATAACATATAAAATAAGAAGCACGCTGTTCTAGTAACCTCTTTTGGGATAGTCTAAATTAATTTTAAAGATCCAGGTAAACCTGATCTCATTCTGTAGACCTGAAATTCATGGAGACATCTAAATTGGACCATAAGGATTTTGTAAGGGACTACTTACATCCCCACATCACTAAGGAAAGGTTTTCTTCCCCAGCTGCTGGCAGTGCTGGTGGAGAACAGTCTACAACTGATAGTTCACTGATTGCCAGTTGTATACGCTTGTTGTGATTCATACGGGGGGGGGGCATTCTTTTCTCTAGATTAGGGCAGATTTGAAGGGCCATTCCAGCTTCCAGGCCATCTTTAAGGTCATCTGAGGTTTTCATTGAAATTAGTATTACAGCTCAAATTCTCCTTCTTTCTAGTACTTTGCCCCCTTTGTCCCTTCTCTTCGACTGGAGTTGATCCTAAGTATACAACTTAGCAACTATCTTGCATGCCAATAGCCCTCTCAGAGTATACTTCCTCGGGAACCCAGCATGTATCAACTGCCAGATTGCAAATTATCAAAACCAAGCTAGTTTAAAGGGGGAAACTCATCATAAGAATCCCTGCATCTCAAGTTGGATTACAAGCAGTGAGAAGAGCAGAGACGCAGCCCAGCTCGGAAACAACCAACGTGAATGGGTGGAGAACACAGATCAGTCTTTCTGTTCTCTCGTTCCTGTGTGTGCTCTTTCCTTCCCTCACTTTCTCCATCTATCACCCTTGCTTCTCTTTACTTGCAGTTTATTCTCTCACTGAAGATCAGTTATGTCTACTAGATAATTAATGTAGCTGTGATAGTTTACATTTTTATATTTCCATCATCAAAGAAAAGTCAAACATTTTTCTTAATTCACGTGGTAAATTTGGAGGGGATATGCTGTTCATTTAGGTTTGGGTCAGTTTCCAAGGACTGAAGCAATAAATCACCTGTTGTTAGGAGGCAGGAGCAGGAAGAACATGTCACCTGTGTCTGAAATCATGTTGGCAAAGGAAGGGGAAACCTTTTCAAAGAAAGAGGCTTGTCATTACCGAAAGGTCAAGGAGATGGTATTGTGTGTAGAAGCGAGTGTAGGGTGAGAATCTTTCTGAGTGAAAGTCTCTGTAATATTTCATCACACATATACAACCCATATATGATGGCTGTATAATTTATTACTTAAAAAGTACCTTGTGGTTCAAAGATTTCTTTATATAACTTTAT
This sequence comes from Arctocebus calabarensis, assembly GCA_963573935.1. NCBI lineage: Eukaryota > Metazoa > Chordata > Mammalia > Primates > Lorisidae > Arctocebus > Arctocebus calabarensis. Next base: position 27,204 of record CAUYON010015290.1, read on the forward strand.
CTCATTTTTTTATCTTCATAAGATACTTCAATATATAAAATACATAAGAAAATTAGTGATGAAGTATCTTCTTGAAAATCACAGCTGTTATGAGCTAGATCTTCAGTTTAAACCAGATCTTTTAACTCCAGGTCTATATCTAAAATTTGTTACTCTCTAGTTTTTTTTCCTTAAAAATGGATGAATCTTACTTGGCTCCCTATAAAACAAGACACCCTTGACTTTTTCTGAGGTGAGCACACAGAGCATCTAAATGTGTGTCGCTTGTTCATTGGTGAGGTGGGTGTGCTTCCCGCAGCCTACATTAAAGTCTTCCCGGAATATGTGATTGCTTATAATGCCCAGTAGTTTCACACAGATTGCTTCTACACCTGCTTCCAAAGTAAAACAAAATCCACCTTGCCTGAAATTCCCATCACCAAATCATGCTTCTTAATGATTAATCAAAACAAATGTGGTATTATTTCACAAAGGCCACATCAGACCAAGAAGACATTTTTCCTAGCAATTGTCTCTATTCACCAGAAATCATAGTATGATATCATTTTGGATCCTGATTTGATTTCAGTAGCATGAAGCTGAATATCTTTACACTTGTTATTTGCATTTTAATTGACGTATAACATAGATTTAAAGTGTACATTCTTAAACAAAAGATTGGTAAAGTTTTACATATATATCCCCCTGCAGCCACCACTTAGAACAAGATACAGAATGGGAGGTTCTATGTTGCCTCTGCTCAATCAATCCTCTGTCTCCAAAAGTAAATAATATTTTGACTCTTACCGTCATTAACTTATTTTGCCTCTTCTTAAAGTTTAGAAATTGAGCTATGCAACCTATACTCTTTTATAACTGACCTCTATCACTCAGTATGATGCTTCTGAGATTCTTCCACATAAATGCATATCCACCCATATGTACCCTTAGTTTGTTATTTTTACCACTAGATAGAATTCCATGAAATGAGCATATTGCTACTTATCCTTTCTTCTCTTGTTGGGCATTTGTGTAGTTTCTAATTTTTAGGTATCATGCATAAAGTTGCTAGAAACATTTTTATTCTTAGTGTTTGTGTGGTCTGTAATGTGCACCCTCCTGTCTTCAGAGTATATACCAAGGAGTTGAATTGCTGAGTCATAGAAAGCCTTAAGTTTGAATTGGGCAAAAACAATTAATTTTCTAAGGGAGTTATGTCCTTTCACATTGTCACAAGGAAAAAGTCAGAATTCTACTTGCTTTTTATCTTCAACAATAGTTGGTATTGTCAAACTTTTAACATTTTAGATATGGGGGGAGGAGATAACATTATCTTAATTTACAGTTACATCATGAGTGATGACGCTGAGCACTTTTTCAGGCTCTTATTATTTGAATATCTCCTTTGCCAAATGCCTATTTAAGTCATTCATAATTTCCACATTTGTGTTGTTTGTCTTTTGCTGATTGATTGGAGGATATTTTTTACATAGACTCTATTTGTCAGATATATGCTGCAAAGGTTTACCTTTTTGATGGTGGTTTTCAATCAGTACAAGTTTTACATTTAGGTACAAAATCTCAAATTAATTTTTAAGTGTAATATAGAAAGAAGAGATCAAAGTTTATATTTTCCCCCACATAAAAATTCCACTGGTCCAGGACTATTTGCCCAAAGGATTGCCCTTGATCCCACTGAACATAGTGATGCTTTTGTTTTTGATCAAATTACCAGACATATATGTGACAACAACTAGATTCTCTATGTTAGTCCATTGATCTCATTGTCTATCTTGGTCCCCATACTATACTCTTATTAACTGAATGTCTTTTGTGCATTTTTGCTCCTTCAAAATTGTAATGTTTCTTTTATGCCTTTGGCTGTTTCATGTAAATTTCAAAATCAACTTTTTAGTTTGCACAGAAAAACCTACTGGGATTTTTATTGAGGTTGCATGGCATGTCTACCAATCATAAACATACCTCTTCATTTAGTTGGTCCTTCTTCAATTTCTCTAAACCGTATTTTATAGTTTTCAGTGTCTCACTTGCACCGCTCCTTGGCAGTTGGAGTGAATCCAGGCTGCAGAAGAGCCTGAGGTCAGGAGGAGCCCAGAGGTCAGTGGAATATGGGTGAACTCCAGAAACCTCGCATCATCTAGGAATCTGGAGTCTTTCTTTATAAGCTCCATTTCCATTAATGGTATATTTTCCTAATTGAAAATAATGCTAACATACTAGCCAGTGTTAATAACCTTTACTGAAGTTCAACTGATGATAAATATTACTACATCTAAAAAATATCTGCATAGTAACAGCTCAATTAGTGTTTGATTAAATGACTGGTTACAATAGCATGGCCATGTGCACGCAGAAAACTCACCATCATACCTAAAAGTACCAACAGTCACCAGAAGCTAGAAAAGACGGGGCCTAGATTCTCCCCTGCTGCCTCTGGAGAAATGAGGTTCTGCTGACACTGCTACTTTCAGATTTCTAGTCTCCAGAACTATGAGACAGTAAATTTCTGTTGTTTTAAGCCACCCAATTCAGGGAAATTTTTATAGCAGCCACAAGAAAGTAAAATAGGTGGCTTGGGATTGCAGATTTAGGAGTGTGGAGAAGTATAGAATAGTGTGAGCATATTGAAAAGTGGAAGAGGAATGGGGTGGGGAGGTGTAAGATACAGAAATTCGATAGCAAAACTTTTCAAGAGCTGATCTAGAATATCAGACGCTAAAGAAAGGTCAAACAAGATAGGATAGATAAAGGTAAGATAAATAAGGGACCTTTATTAGACATAGCAACAAAGATGGCAGTAAGAATCTTCTGGAAAACAGTTTTAATTTAAAAATAAAAAGCATATTTTCATTGTGCTGAATGAGAACTTACAAATGGCAATTCTAGATAATCACTTTTTTTAAAAAAAAGTTTGAATCTGAACAGGAGGAAAGAAGTGGTGCTGTAGTTAAGGAGATTTGTGGAGCTAATTTAAGAGTTCTTTAGGTAAAAAAAGACAGCCAAGTGTTTAAATCTTCTTCAGCAACAGAAAGAACAAAGAGAAAAAATGTAGCCATAGAAATAAAAGCTTGGGAACCTGATAGAACACAGCCCTTGAGGAAACAGGCAGGTTTAGCCAAAACCGTAGGCATGGGAAACAGCATCTTTTCCATTGAGAACACAGTCCCAGGGAAAAGGAGCTCAGGAAAGTTTTATTTGTGATTTAAAGATGCTGAGGAACATTTTGTGGGATGGTTTCTCTGCAAAATGAAGATGAAGTTGTTTACTAAGAGTAAAGGGGAATGCTCAGACTTAGAAAGTTTTGAAATGAATAAAAAAATTGAAATAGCCAATCTGGACGATAAGAAAAAGACAATTAGAAAAATTAATAAAACAATAGAATATTCCTACACAGAGCTGAATACACATTTTTGATTGGAAACTATCATTTATTGTGGTGTCAATCTGTCCTTTGTAAGAGTTCCCACTATAATGCTCAGATTCCAGGAAAGAAAAAGAAGGCATTTGGACTGATTCCTTTGATCAGTCAGGGACAATGGAAGGACAAATTAATTGAAATGAGGACAATGCCAAGAGAATGGTTGAAATAAGAAAGACATCGTTTCTAGGCTTGAGAGGGTGTTCAAAAATATTTGTCTGTAATCCTGTCCTCTAACAACTAATCTTAGCAAAAGGGAAAGAATGGTGTCCAAGCAAGAAAAGCGATCATTACAAGGTCAAAGGCAAGAAAAGGCTAAAAGAAAGGAGAGGGATGGAGCAGAAAGCAGAGTTCTGGGCTGAAAGAAAGTGATACATATGACAGTATTTGATTATAGGAATGGCTATGCCAGTGACTTTAAATGCTTTAAAAAATGCAATTCTCCATAAAGGTTCTAATAGGAATATTTCTAACATGTTAGAACTGGAAAGGTAGGAGGGTTGTAAGAAGTAAGGAACAAGGACATCTAACAGCATGAGTAAGCATTCCTAGGAATAGATTTGATGGGATCCTCTGGTATTATCAAATAAAACACACGATGCCCAGTTAAATGTGAATTTCAGAAAAACATCAAGTAAATTTGTCCATGTAAGTATGTCCCAAATATTTCATGAGATGTACTTAACCCAAATAAATACTTATTATTTATCCCAAATTTATATTTCACTGGGTATCTTATGAGTCCGTCTGCTGAGTCTGGCAGCCCCGTCACTACTCCCCTAATGGAGATGGTCTGCAGTCACTGTCGCCAAGGAGTAGAAATGCAGAACAACATTGCCCTTGAGACAGATTAAGCTGCTATTTTTTAAAAATGTTGCCTTAATAATGGCTGTACCATGATGTTTCCTGAAGATGTATTCAAGCAAGATTTGAATCAAAAATGTGTGTGTATGTGTGTGTGCGTGCATAAATGTATATTTGATTCTGAAGTTATCTTCATTTCATTTATTTCCTTCATAAAATAAACATTGTATTTTATAGCACATGAAAATAGTCTATTTAATAGTATATCCCAGCAATAAATCCAAATACATTTTAATGTATCACTGGATTAAAACTATTTTCAGATTATGTCTATTTCTCCTCATCCTGGAGATAAATGAATGAAATCCTTCTATCTCTAAGTCACTAATGAATGAGTACATTTGACAGTCTTTGTGACTTTCTGAAAGTTCACCCTAAGAAAACAGGGTGGACATCTGGAGCAGATGACAAAGAGAAAATGCCTGCTGAAGTCTTTTAAATTGACACTAAAAATGACATAATAGCAAGTGATACATTTAGAGTAATTAATCCTTTCAGACATTGTCCTAAGTGTTTCATCACAGTCTTATGATATGAATTATGAATAGCCACATTATGTAGATGATGATCAAGAGGTTACATTCAAGGTCACTCATTTAGAAGACGGCAGAGCAAGGATCTGAAGCAAAGGAGGTTTGGTACAAGCACCTCTGTTTTTAACCACTAAACTACATTTTGCCAAAATATTCACAAAAGCTAAAGGACTACAAATATTAAAGTGAATACTTTATTGCTAAAAAAGGGAAAATATCTGTATAATAAGAGTGCCTAGCACATTCCTTAGCACATGTTGTAATATAGATTAGTCGATTGAAACGTCCTTCCAAGCTCAGTGCACCCACAGTTGTGGTGACACTTCCGCTGCAGCATTTACAACACTGTGCTGAATTTGTCTGCCGTTTACTAGTTTCACATAGGAAACTATGACCTTCTTTGGGTTAGGATTTGGGTATTTACCTTCTCATTCTTAGCTCCTAACAGGGTGTCTATACATAGCATTAGCTTGATTAATGCTACATGAAGGTGAGTTTAAATGAATGAATGCAAAAGAAAGAGTGAATTCTAAAGAATCAAGATAGGATTTGAGAGAGTTTTTTTTCCTGCTTTGGAAGCATCAATCATTCATAAACCTTTAAAAATATGCCACGGAACTATAGAAAAGAAGGGTTTTCTAGTATGTAATGTTAGATACCTAAAAACATTGTAATGATGAATTTTGGCTTAATATACTTAATATTTATGTAGGGAAACTGCCTTGCGGGCATTTATGTAGGTTTCTTGATTTTGCTAATGTTATCTGATTGGTTGTAGCTTAGAAACTGATGAGAAAAGGGACAACTATTAGGGGAAAAAATTGATCCTTTTCTTAGGGCAAATTGCAGAGGAAATCCTCAATTAAATTTTTAGCATTTCATCTCTAAGTACTAACATGAAAAATTTGCCAAGCGCTTGGAAATTTAAAAATGGAAATGTAGAAATATACATGGGGTAGGATAAAATTTCTATAAAAGGAAACCCAAAATACCAAAGGATCCTACCATACTGAAAAACAACTGTACTTTCAGGAAAGTAACTGGAATTGGAGGTGGTGAAGGAGTAAAGCATTGGCTATAGATTTTTTGTTTGTTTGTTTGTTTTTAACATAAATATGTAGTATATTTCAGTCTCATTTTTGTAATTGAAAATATTCTCAAAATATTTAAATCTAAGGCATGAAACAATAAAAATCCTATATGAAAATATGAGAAAAAACTCTAGAAGATGTCAAACTAGGGAAAGAGTTTATGTAAAAGACTTCCACGGCTTTTACAACAACAACAAAAATAAACAAATGGGACTTAATTAAACTTAAAATCTTCTGCACAGCCAAGACACAATAAAAGCAAGTAGCCAACTTTTAGAATGGGAAAAAATATTGCATATTACAAATCTGACAAAGGCTTGGTAACTTAGATCTATAGATAACACAAATTAATCAACAAAAAAGACCCCGCAACCCCATATATCACAGGGCAGAGGACATTAATAGAACCTTCTCTGAGGAACACAGACGAATGGCCAACAAACATGAAAAAAAAACAGTCCCATACATCAATGGGGAAGAGAGATGAATAGAATCTTCTCTAAAGACGACAGACAAATGGCCAGTAAACACTTGGAAAAATGCTCATCATCCTTAATTATTACAGAAATGCAAATTAAAACCACCCAGAGATACCATCTAACTCCAGTGAGAATGGCCTATATCACAAAATCTCATGATTGCAGATGCTGGTTTTACACTGCTGGTGGGACTGCAAATTAATACAACATTTTTGGAAGGAAGAATGGAAAAAGCTCAAAGAACTCAACCTAGACCTCCCGTTTGATCCTGTAATCCCATTACTGGGCATCTATCCAGAAGAAAAAAAAAAAACTTTTATTATAAGGACATTTGTACGAGGCTGTTTATCGCTGCCCAACTTAAAATTGCTAAAGTGTGGAAACTAAATTTCCTTCAACCCAGGAGTTGATTTGTAAACTATGGTATATATATATATATATACAATGGAATATTACTCCGCCATCAAAAATTTTGGAGACTTTGCAGGGTTTGTAGTAACTTGGATGGAGGTTGAATATATTATTCTTAGTGAAACATCACAGGAATGGAGAAGCATGAATCCTACGTATTCAACTTTGATTTGAGGACAGTTAATGACAGTCAATGACACAGTGGGGCATGGGGGAAGGAGAGAGCCAACAGAGAAGGAGGGAGAGAGCAAGGGAAAGAAAACCAAAAAAAAGAAAAGAAAAGAAAATAGTGACTAACTTTCATATAAATAGGGTTCAATTTTGACCAAAGTACATTACTTAAATATTAATTTTTTAATTCAACTTGTCAATATGTTATTTAGGATATTGTATTCTCTTCTATAAGTGAAATGTGTTTATAATTTCTCTTTATAACAATATATTTTCTCCAATTTCAATATCAGGTGTATCCAGATCAAGTAGAATGATATTGAAATATTTCTTCTTTTTTTGTTGTTTATAAGATTTCTGGAATTGCTTGTTTTTTAAAATCGTTGTGGTCTATGAGTTTATGACAGTTTGAACCTTGTTATTTAATTTAATTCATTGCTTAATTACTCTTTTCCTATGAATGATTATACTGTGGTTGATATATTAGCATAGCAGTATTCCCAGATAGTTTTTTGTTTGTTGGGAGGTTGGGCTTTGGGGGGCCAGAGTTAATACTTTGCATTAACTATCTTATTTTATAATAGTGAAGTTGCTTTCTCTTTTGTCTTGTGATTTTTTTTGAGGTGAAATTTAAGTTTTTGTGTGAGTAGTACTATAATACCTATCTTGAGTGTCTTGCTTATACTGTATCACACCATACTTTTATTTAATTCTTAATAAACTGCTCTCTTGTTAAAAAAAAAAGAAAGAAAGCTATAAATTGGTTAAGACTATCTATCAATCAATCAATATCAATTGATTGATATTGATCCTATCCCACAATCTATCAATTGGATACTTTTTTTTTTTTTTTTTCGCCGTTTTGGCCGGGGCTGGGTTTGAACCTGCCACCTCCGGCCTATGGGGCCAGAGCCCTACTCCTTTGAGCCATAGTTGCCACCCACATGGGATACTTTTTCTTTCATTCATGAGATACTTTGCTAAGAAGAATATGTTCCAGCTCCATCCTTGTAAACATGTAAGAGGTAAAGTCTCCGTCTTTCTTCAAGACTGCATAATATTCCATGGTGTACGTATAGTACAATTTATTGATTCATTCATGGGTTGATGGGCACTTGGGATTCTTAGCAATTATGAGTTGGGCTGCAATTCACATTCTGGTACATACATCTTTATTATAATGTGATTTTTGGTCTTTTATACATATATCTAGTAGAGGAATTGTAGGATTGAATGGCAGGTCTATTTTTAGATCTCTAAGTGTTCTCCAAACATCTTTCCAAAAGAAATGTATTAGTTTGCATTCCCACCAGCAATGTAGAAGTGTTCTCTTTTCTACACATCCATGCCAACATCTCTGGTTTTGAGATTTTGTGATGTGAGCTAATCTTACTGGAGTTAGATGATATCTCAACGTTGCTTTGATTTGCATTTCTCTGACCAAGAAGAAGGGGAAATGGGAGAGGGAGGAGGATGGGTGGAGGGAGAGTAATTGGTGGGACCACACCTATGGTGCATCTTACAAGGGTACATGTGAATTTACTAGGTGTAGAATAGAAATGTCTCAACACAATAACTAAGAAAATGCTGTGAAGGCTATGTTAACCAGTTTGTTGAAATTGCATTTCAAATTGTATATAAAACCAGCACGTTGTACCCCATGATTCCATTAATGTACACAGTTATGATTTAATAAAAAAAAGAAATAGTAAAAACAGAAAAAAATAAAAAAATAAAAATTAACGTGTACTTATAAAAATTGTAATAATGTAGACACACATAAATAAAAAGGGAGTTTTTCTCAAATGGAAGGTAGAGGTAGAAAGAGGGTATAGTAAGAAAAAGAATAAATCTGAGACATCTGTTGTAATGAAATTCTATCAATTTTGACTTGCATATTTTAAAATGGTCTTATCAAAATCACCTGCGAAATTACTTCAAGGTGAATTATAGCAAGTGACTGACATTTCTCTTTTCTATAGCAAACACACTATCTAAAACCTTTGTAATTTTAAAATTGATGTTATCCTGTGAGTTATTCTGTATGCACAATGAATGCTCCCGTTAAATATCTTCTCTGTCTGTTGGCATTTGATACCCATTATAATGAAGAAATGACACTCTTTTGTTTCAAACTTAATAAAAAAAATTTTGTGTGTGTAACATCTGGGAAATGAATAATCAGTTGTTCTAGAATGAATTTATCTTCTCTAGGATTATTTATTGGGATATATTGTTCTGAATACAGAGATTATCACACTGCTGTCAAAAGCCACCATCAAAATTAGAGTCACATGCTGCATAACTCCATTTCAGTCAATAATGGATGGCAAAAATGATGATGATCTCAAAGGATGATAAGAGAACGAAAAATTCTAGTCATCTAATGACATTGTAGCCATCAGAATGTTATGCCACAACGCACTGCTCCTGTGTCTGTGATGGTGGTGGCCTGACGCACTCCCAGGTGTATGAAAGCACAGCCCGCGCCATCACGCACAGTGCTGAGTTCTTGATGATGACAGTAACTGACTGTTACTTGTCTGTGTGTCTTCTATACCATTCTGATTGTTATTTCAGTGTGTTCTCCTTCTACTTGTAAAAAATGTTAATTATTGGGTGGTGCCTGTGGCTCAAAGGAGTAGGGTGCTGGCCCCATATACTAGAAGTGGCAGGTTCAAACCTGGCCCCAGCCGAAAACTGCCACAAAAAAAAAAAAAATGTTAGCTGTAGGACAGCCTCATCCAGGTCCTTCAGGAATTATTCCAGAAGACATGTTTATGCAAGGAGATGGCAGCTCCGTACCCTTTATTACCCCTGAAGACCTTCCAGTGGGATAAGACTTGGAGGTGAAAGACAGTGATATTATAATCCTGACCCTCTGTAGGCCTATGCTAGTACATGTGTTTCAGTCTTATTTTTTAACAAAAAAAGTGTAAAAAGTAGAAATAAAATAAAACAATTTAAAATTTGAAAGCTTTATAAGAACATAAGAAAGAAAAATTGTTTTACAACGGTACAACATAATTGTGTTTTAAGCTATTTTTACAAGAGTCAAAAACTTAAAAGATCTAAAAGTTTATAAAGTAAAAATTTTTCAGGAAAATAAGGTTATTATTAAAGAAAGAAAAAATATTCTTTTCTAAATTAGTGTAGCTTAAGTGTATGGTATGATGGTGTCTACAGCAGTGTATGGTAACTAGGCCTTCACACTGACATTCACTGACTCAGCCAGAGCAATTTCCAGTCCTGTAAGCTCCATTCATGGTAAGTGTCCTACATAAGACTGCCATTTATTACCTTTTATATCTTACTTTACTGTACCTTTTCTACATGTAAATATATTTAAATATCAGACACCAAAACAGTTGCCATTGTGTTTCAGTTCCTACAGCATTCAGCATGGTAACACACTCCACAGGTGCATAGACTTGGAGCAATGGGCTATCCTACATAGCCTAGGTGTGTAGTAAGCTCTTTGTACCACCTAGGTGCATTCTATGAGGTTCACGCAACAACAGAATCACTTCATGATGCATTTCCCAGAATGCATTGCCATCACTAAGTGACACCTGACTGTCCTTGTTGAAACAACAGAGGAAGAGCCTATCATTTTCCTTGGTTCAGCAAATAATGTACACTTGCAGGGCAGGATGTTCTGTTGTCTGTCTTGCAGGATGCAAGACAAAGACTCCAGGTAGGTACAGCAAGAGGAATCATCTTGTGTGAGGTCTAAGGATTGACTCAATGAAAGAGTGCAATTTCAAAACCATCCTCTTGAGTGGCACCAAGACTTTAAGAAGATCTGTACCCATTCTATCATTCTTTAAGCTTTAGTCTGGAATTCTTAGTGATTTTCTTTTAAAGTCTAGAATCTTAAGATGGAAGCTTTTCAAATTGCAGATCAAGATATGAGCCTCCCCTTCAATAAGCTGGAATATGTAGAGAGAGGTACAGTTTCAGTCATGTATACTATTTAAATTGTACACAATTTTTATGTCCACCCTGTGTATATAGAAAGAGAGAGACATATATAGTTATTGGAACCTTTAGTAAGGACATGTTTTTAATTTTTTTGTCATCAGTGACCCAAGCATATAAAAAAAATAAATCAGCCAAAACTAGCTTCTGAATACATATATTGACTTTTTAATTCAACATTCAATGTTTAATGAGAACTGAGCTAAGGGCTGAGTGTAGGTAGCATAGTGGACAAACAGTTCTTATCCCTGTCTTACTAGAGCTAAGAGCTTAATAGGAGAGACCAACATTAAAAATATTAATCCATGAAGGGGGAGGAGTCAAGATGGCGGTCTGTAGCCAGCTTTCTGCAGACGCTCCTGTCCAGAAGGAGAGTTAAAGGACAGAAATTTAGTGAGAAAGCCAACGGTTTGGAGCTGAGCCAAGAGACAAGGTCGAGGAACACACATCAACCCTGCTGGAGCGACCTGCAACCCCAAGGATATAAATAAAAGGTACAGAGAACATCACCAAGTGGATGGGAGTCCCCTCCCCCAAGAGAACAGCTCGCAGTATACGCCATACCTCCATACAAACAAGTGAGCAGAATTCAGATGTCCTCCCACTCTACCCCATGGGAGAGAACCTCTAAAAACCGGACCTCCTTCCCTTGTGCTGTGGTGCTCTCCTGCCAGTCATAAAGCTGTATAAAACTGTATATATTCTCTACCTGCAAGTTGGAACTCCTGGCACTCCCCTCCACTCTCACCCTGAGGTTTGGAGGTCTCTCCCCCACGGAGTCCAGATTCTTGAACACTTTCTCGAGGGGTGTGGACAGGGCATGGGTTGCCGCTGGTCTGTGCCCACTCTCCCGGCTTGGGAACAAGCCAAAAGGCGGCTGGCTGGCTGGCCGAAAAGCAGACCAGGGCTTTGCTGAATTTTGGCCACACCTGGCCCTCAGGGGATGACAGCAGAGACAAAGGGCTGAAGCTCGCAGATTAAGTCAGGACTATTAGCAGCCCAGCGTCCCCTCCACAGGGCAGAAATTCTGCAAACTTCTTCTGTTTGATCACCTTTTTTATCTACTTTACATCAATCAGGGACAGGGCTGGAACTGAGTGCATCGCCCCAGCCCCCATCAAGTACCCAGGTTGTTAGGCCTCACCTCCCCTCCTTGCCAACACTAACACAACCGGTGGACTGGCTGAGGGGCCACAGAGACCCGTGTGACCTAGGCAGGAGCAAACCTCTAGAGCATCTGCTCATTGGAGGGAACTGGACCACAGCCCTGCAGGGTTACCAGAGACTGGGTGCGACAGAGAGGCAAAGCAGGGAAAGAGGCATCAACCTTCCCAGGCTAATTTACTGGCTCGGGGGGGCCCTCC
>CAUYON010015291.1:0-10036 GCA_963573935.1 Arctocebus calabarensis
TGTTTAAGGAGATTAAAGGTCAATGACCATCCTCTTCTAGGTTGAAAGTTTTCATCAGAGAGATCAAGTAGTCATCCTAATGTTCTTCTCCTTATAGGTTATAGTTTTCTTACATCTGGCTGCTTGCAGAATTTTCTCCTTCATATTAACTTTGGTAAAGCTGATTATAATGTGTCTATGAAAATTTTTATTTGGGTTGAGTCATGCCAGTTTTCTGAAACTGTCTCCTATCTGCATTTCAGAATCTCTTGGCATGTCTGGAAAATTCTCTTTAATTATTTCATGTAGTAAAACATCTGTATCCTTTGAGGCAACCTTATCACCTTCAGGTATTCCTATAAGGCAAATATTAGATCTCTTTGAATTATCCCAGAGCTCTGTGAGAGAATGGTCTGTTTTTGCTCTCCACTTTTTTGCCTCTTTGAGTGTTTTGGAACATTCAAAAGCTTTGTCTTCAATGTCAGAGATCCCTTCTTCTGCCTGCTCCATTCTGTTACTGAGGGATTCTACTGTATTTCTCAGATCTTTGAGGGTTGCAAATTCTTGCCTCAATGTGTCAAAATCTTTGGTGATTTTTGTCTTTGAATTTGTTGAATTCTTGCAACATCTTTTGAATTACTTCTTGAAATTCTACTTGCATCTTTACCTCCATTCTGTTGATCTTATTTGCTATCCAAATTCTGAACTGGATTTCTGACATCTTAGCCATTTGTTTATGAATGGGATCTTGTGCTGTGTCTGCCATATAATTCCTTGGGGGAGTTTATCTACTCTGATTATTCATGTTGCCAGTTTTTCTGCTGGTTCTGCCTCATGATTGTTTTTCACTGTTGGCTAGATGGGCAGGTAAGGTGAAATTGGATTGGGAGTTCCTGGAGTTGTGGTTAACTAGGCCTTTGTCAAAGATTTGGGACTGATGACTGCAACTTTTTTTCCTATAGCTTTGCAAATGACCCATAAAGTATTAGAGTCTGAGGTTGAGTAAACCTTCTTGGGGTAGTGGGTTTGGGTGGCTCTGTCTTGTATTCAGCTGACTCTTGGCCAATCCTAGTGGATCAGTGACTATGGTGAAGTCTTAGCTGTGGAGAAATACAAGCAACTAAGACATCCCCCCCCCCCCATGGACAACAACTGGAAGAGGAAAATCAACAGTTCCTGTTATCACACAACCAGGGTACTACCTGAGAGGTGATTGGTCCAGGTTAGGAGTTTCAAACCAATTGACCCAGGCAGTACAAACTCTCAAGTGGGAGAGTTTGAAAGGTCTCCAGCAACTAGATGGTGGAGGTCCACTGGCTACTTGAATTTTGCTCTCTCCTGTGCTCTGTGGAGTCAGAAAGGCCCACCCGGTTGGAGAGTTGGACCAGAGGGCTATGACTCTTTCTCCTCTTTGCTCTGCTTCCACATTCAGTCACGGGTGACCCCACAGGACTGAGGTCCTGCTCCCTCCAATAAGCAGATGTGCCAGGGATTTGTGCCTGTTAGAGTCAAAGGAAGGCCAATGCCCCCATAGCCTGGCCACTACCCTCTGCCACCAGCCAGCTGGGAGAGCTGAGGCCTGCCTGCCACAGGCTTTCAATAGCCACTGGCGAGTGTTCCATTTGGACTCAGTCTAATCCTGAGGGTAACAAGTCAGCAAATGCTTTTCTCCCTCTGCCACTGTGCCTTTGCCCCTGCTTCTCTGCAGCACCAGTATCCCTATAGAGCGAATTCTGGTTTCCTCTGGCAGTCCTCAGAGTTGGGGAGGTGTATCTCCAAGATTAGACCCTGGTGGGATTGCTCTATTGTTGCTGGATTTTTGTGGGAAGTGACCCTGCTTAGCTCCCAGGTGACTGCCCCAGCCAGGGAGTTCTGGCTGTAGGAGCAGCTCCAGGAGCCGAGGACCCATGGATCCAGCAGCAGGGCTGGGGTTGCTCCACACGGTTCTGGCAGTGCCTGGCACATGGTGACTTCGGCAAGGAGAGCGCTTGGCTCACAACTCTGGCCGAGCTGGGTGTAGCGCAGAGGCTCTTGCAGGGCATGTGTGGGTGACATAGTGTGGTACATGCGGCTCTAGCAGGGCAAGGGGTTGGGCACTTAGTCCAGCAGGGTGGGGAGGTGCTGCTCATGATCCTCCTCCCACAGTGTCTGCAGGGGTTAGGCTTCTGGTTCATCAGGTAAGGGGGGAAGGGTGGACTAGAAGTTCAGAATGGCAGGAAAAATGTTAGTTCAAATTTTCTGCCTGGCAAGAGATTGCTCAGGGTCACAACAGGGTCCCTCTGGGGAGGTAGACCCTACTTCCTACAGCTCTCACCCCTGGGGTGAGAGAAAAGGTCCTCAGTTCACCACTCACCTGTAGAAAACCTACAGGAACAAATGAAGAGAAAAAGAAAAAAAAGTCTTTCTTGGGGGATGGACACTTTTCCCTTGGGATAAATTTTCTACTTGAACTTTGCTTTCTTGGAGTCACTGCTTACCTCAGCAGTGGTGACTGGCAGTTATCACATTTCTCTCTCAGTTTGGCTCCCAATCTTTAGCTTGGGTACTTTCTGGACATTATCCTTCCCTCTGGTCAATAGCTTCTGTCGGAGGCTGGCTCCAGTCAGCCTCTCCCCTAGAAGGGCAGTGTTATCAGACCCATTTCAGAAAGCAGCTTAGAGGCTTAGTGCTCATAGTTCAGTGGTTATGCTGCCAGCCATATACACCAGGGTTGACAGATTCGAATCTGGCCCAGGCCTGCCAAACAAGAAGACAACTACAAAAAAAAAAAAAAAAAAAAGCCAGGTGTTGTGGTGGGCATCTCTATTCCCAGATACTTGGGAGGCTGAGGTAAGAGAACCACTTAAGGCTTAAACCCAATAGTTGGAGGTCGCTCTGTGAGTTGTGACACCATGGCAGTCTACTGAGGGCAACGTAGTGAGACTCTGTCCAAAAAAAAAAAAAAAAGGAAAAGGAAGAAAGAAAAACAGAAAGAGGCTTGGAGAGAGAGATTAACTAGCTTTCCCTAAATCACATGGTTAGAGAGATCTGTGTAATTTGATTGTCTGAACTATTGGAGAAAAATCAGGTGGTTGTTATCAGACTCCAGCTGAATATTATTTATCTTTAATGATATTTATACTTGTGATACCATATAACAAATTATGTGATCTGGGATTCAAAGAAACAGAACCAGAAGGTGAAATAATTGCAAGGAACTGCCTTGCACAATTGTAAGAGCTAGTAGGCAAGTCTGAAGTCCTCAAGGCAGGCTGCCAGGAAGAGTGGGATGGAATTCTCAGGTATGAATCCAAGCTGCTATCCAACAGTATAATTTGGGAAGCAAAGTTCAGTGGGATTCTTCTTCCCCAGGAAAACCTCAGCTCTGTTCTCTTGGTCTTTCAACTGATTCAATCAGGCCCACTCAGATTATCTAGCATAATTTTCCTTACTCAAGGCAATTTATAATGAACTTAAACCACATCTACAAAATGTCTTCACAGAAATGCCTTGAATAGTATTTCACTGAATGATTAGGATTGTAGCCTAGCCAAGTTGACGTGTCAAACTATCATAGTTGAGCCCTTATCAACTTGACATGCACAGACCACCTTAAACTATATTTTATCTTCAGATAAAGGCAATAACAAAGTTATACTCATACCTAAGATGCTGCAAGTATTCTGCATACAACTGAAACCATGCTAACACTTTCTCTGATGGCTATAAAGTACTTGGATGATGTTCACTCTTCTTTAACATCCCCTAGTTTAAATACTATAATACAAAGCTAACTATCACTATTGCATCTTATGTTAGATGGTAAGGGACTAGAAGATAGAAGAAAATTAAAATTCTAATTAGTGTTCATATAAAAATATGCCTTATAAGGAATGGACACTCATAACTCTTATAGTCTTAGTTCTGCAAGTAGTCACAGGGTGGTAACTAGACTTTGTAACTGAGGAATACCTTGTTTTATGGTGCTTTACTTTGTTGTGCTTTGCAGGTCTTGTCTGTTTGACAAATTTAAGGTTTGTGGTACCCATTAAGCAAGCCTATTGGTGCCATTTTTCCAAAAGTGTGAGTTTACTTCATGTGTCTGTGGCATGTTTTGGTAATGCTGGTAATATTTCAAATATTTTCATCATTATTATATCTATTCTGGTGATCAATGATCAGGGATCTTTTTTTTTTTTTGATCAGGAATCTTTGATGTTACTATTATAACTGTTTGTGGGCTCCATGAACTGTGCCCATACAACATGGTGGATTTAATCAACACATGTGTGTATGTTCTGATGGCTCCATCACCCAGCCATTACCCTATCTCTCTCTCTCCTTAGGCCTCCTTATTTCCTGTGATACAATATTAAAATTAGGCCAATTAATAACTTTTCAATGGTCTTTAAGGGTTCAAGTGAAAGGTAGAGTTATACATCAGTCACTTCAAATCAAAGCTGAAAATGATTAAGCTTAATGAGGAAGCCATACAGAAAGCCAAGATAGGCAAAAGTTAGGTTTGTACCAAATTGTCAAGCTGTGAATTTAAAGGAAAAGTTCTTGAAGGAAATTTAAAGTACTATTTCAATGAACTCATAAGTGATAAGAAAGTGAAACAGCCTTATTGCTGATAGAAAGGAAGAAGTTTCAGTGGTCTGAATGGAAAATTGAACTAGTCAAAGTCTCATCCAGAATGAAGCCCTCTATTCAATGCTGTGAAGGCTGAGCCATGTGAAGAAGCTTCAGAAAAGAGTTTGAAGCTAGCAAAAGTTGATTCATGAGGTTTAAGGAAAATAGTGATCTTCATAACATGAAAGTACAAGATAAAGCCCACAAGTGCTGATATAGAAACTTCAGCAAGTTATTTAGAATATGTAGATAAGATAATTTATGAATATAGATACACTGAGCAACAAATTTTTAGTGTAGACAAGATAATCTTCTATGTAAAGGAGGTACATTTAGGACTTTCATAGTTAGAGAGAAGTCAATCTTATGTTTTGAGGCTTCAAAGAAAGATTGATTCTCCTGTTAGGGACTAATGCAGCTGGTGTCATTAAGGTGAAGCCAATGCTCATTTATTATGCTAAAAATCTTAGGGCTGAATCTATTCTGCCTATGCTGTAGAAATGGAACAACAAAGCCTAGATGACAGCACAACTGTTTTTAGCATGGTTTACTGAATATTTTAAGCCCTCTGTTGAGACCTTCTGCTCAGAAGAAAAGATTCCTTTAAAAATATTACTGCTCATTGACAATGTACCTTGTCACCCAAGAGCTCTGATGGAAATGTACAAGGAGATTAATGTCGCTTCCATGCCTCCTGTTACAATATCCACTCTACAGCATGGATCAAGAAGCCATTTCAACTTTCAAGTCTAATTATTTAAAAATACTTTGTGTAAGTCTATAGCTGCTGTAGATATTATTTTATTTGATGTATCTGAAAAAAGTAAATTGATATTCTGCAAATAATTCACTGTTCTAGATGTCATTAAGAACATTTGTAATCCATGGAAGAGGTAAAAATAGCAACATTAACAGGAGTTTGGAAGAAATTGATTACAAAATTCATGTATGATTTTGTGGGGCCCAAGTCCCAGTGGAGGAAGTAACTGCAAATATAATAAAAGTAACAAGAGAACTATAGTTAGAAGTGGAGGCTGAAGATGTGATTGAACTGCTGTGATCTCATAATTTAAAAAAATAAGAAATTATTTCCTAGGAATGAGGAAAAAAAGTGTTTTCTTGAGATGGAATCTACTGCTAGTAAAGATGCTATGAACATTGTTGGAATAAAAGCAAAAGAATTTTAGAGTATTACATAAACTTAGTTGATAAAGTAATGGCAGAGTTTGGGAGGATTTATTCCAATACTGAAAGGAGTTTCCTTGTGGGTCAAATACTATCAAACAGCATCACATGCTACAGAGAAGTCTTTCTTGAAAGAGTCAATTGGTATGCCAAACTTTACTGATATTTTATTTTAATACTATAATACAAAGCTAACTATCATGATAACCACTCCAAGCTTCAGCAAACCTGATCAGTCAACAGCCATCAACACTGAGACAAGACTTTCCACCAGCAAAAAAGATTATAATGCACTAAAGAGTTGAGTGAGCATCAGCATTTTTAGCAGTAAATTATTTTTAATTAAAGCATATGCCTTTAATATATTATACTTCTGAACACTTAATGGACTACAGTATACTATAAGCAAAACTTTCATATGAACTGGAAACCAAAAAACATTATGTGATTCATTTTATTGCAATGCTTGCTTTATTGCAGTGATCTGAAACTGAACCTGCAATATCTCAAAGGTATGCCTATACCTTCTTTGCCTCTTGATTCATAAGGCATGAAGACACCAAACTGGCCAGATAACAATTTCAACTTCAAAGGAAGCATTGCTGTGTTTTCTAGTGAAAGGATTTCTCCCTTAGGAACCCAAGATATTTATACTAGCAGAGTACATGTGTCACTAGGGGTGATAGTGAGTGAAGTCACTCCCATTTCCAACCCTTGACTCTTGAATCCATGAATTCTGGGTAAGGAAGAAACAGTACCATATAATTTGATGCTAATTAGAGCACACATGATTTCCTGAGAACATTAGCCCAAGCCCCACTTGTATTGTCACCTAACTGGCACTGTAATTGTGTCTTCATAAGGCCATTCCTTGCTTCTATGAAGCCAGCTACTTTGGGATAATTAGAAACATTGTACAACGGGTGAATTCCATAAGCATGAGCCCATTGGTGCATATCATGTACTATTTTGTGAAGTGAGTTCTTTGATCAGAAATAATGCTGTGTGAAATGCTATCATGGTGGATAAGTCACTGTGTCAGTCAATGGATGGGCTATACAGAGGAAGCATTATAGACAGGGAAGGCACATCTATATCTGAAGTAAATGTATGTTATAGTTTGGAGCAAAGCACTATCCCTTCTATTTCAAAAGCAGTCAGAGATACTCAATGTGCCACTTGGTAGTCAGCTGATCACTCACTCTGGGAAATGTTATCATACTGTGAGCTCAGTGTGGGGTTTTGCTTCTGGCAACTAGGGCATTCAGCAGTGTCTATATCTAGATTGTCCTTGATGAGCAGATATCTATGTTACAGAGTCCATGTTTAACCTTCATCCCTTCTACCATGGCCACTTGGCTCATAAGTCCATTGGGATGACAGGAGTGGCTGAGGAAAGAAGCTGGCTGGTATCTACATACCAACTTACTTTTTCCACTTTATTTTTAAAATTCTTCTTTGCTAATGTCATCTTTTTGGTAAACATTCACATGGGACACCAATATCTGGTCTTCCTTTGTCTATTTAGAGAAATCTATCCACTTACCTTTTTCTCTAGACATTGTCACTAGTTTTCTAGTCATGTTTCTTGTAGGTCCCTGACCATTCAGCCAAATCACTTGCCATAGCCTATAAATTAGTATAGACTTGTACTTCTGGCCTATTTCCTTTTCCTATGAACAGCCAAGTGGGCTACTCAAAGTAATTCATACTAGAGGATTTGCCTTCATCACTATCTTTTCAGAGATGTCCCAAAAAATATGTTGTAGTGCTCCAGCTGTTCATTTTTGGTAGCACCTGAGGAAGACTCAGAGCCAAATCACAATGTTCTCATCCTCATTTAACTGCTTATAGGAAGCCCCTCATGAGGCCATAGATGCAGGCTGAAATAGAAAAGGTTATGAGGCAGGAGTCATAGCATGGGCATTTGGGCCATTTTCTCATTCAAATTACTTGTGCCTCTAAGCACAATGAGACCAATCTTATATACACCACATCCATTTGATAATAGATGTGACTATTTTTTCAATATTTTTCTTTTATTGTTTGGGATATATTGAGGGTACAAAGAATTAGGTTGCACTAATTGCATTTGTTACATTAAGTCCATTTTATGATTGTGTCCTGCCCCCCAAAGGTATGCTGTACACCATGTCCCCCATTCTCCTCCCCTCTCCCCACTACCTCAAACCTCCAGCCCCCCTTGTATTATCTCATCTTCTGCCTTCAAATTAGGACTAAGTACATTGAATTCTTGCTTATCCGTTCTTGTAATGCTTTACTAAGAAGAATGTGTTCTACCTCCATCCATGCTAATAAAAAGAAGTAAAGTCTCCATCTTTTTTAATGGCTGAATTATATTCCATGGTATATTTATACCACAACTTGTTAATCCATTCCTCGGTTGGGGAGAATTTAGTTTGTTTCTACATTTTTGTGATTGTAAATTGAGCTGTGATAAACAGTTCAATACAAATGTCCTATGATAAAATGACTGGGTAGATGCCTAGTAAGGGGATTGCAGGATCAAATGGGAGGTCTAATTTGAGTTCTTTGAGGATTCTCCATACTTCTAAAAAGGTGTATTAGTTTGCATTCTTTTTTTTTTTATTTTACCATACTTTTTTTTTTATCTTTATCATTAAATCATAGCTGTGTACAATAGTGTAATCAAGGGGTACAATGTGCTGGCTTCATATACAATCTTAACTATTTTCATCAACCTGATTAACATAGCCCTCCTGGCAATTTCTCTGTTATTATATGAAGACATTTGTATTCTGCATTTAGCAAGGTTTGCCTGTACCCTTCTAAGATGCACCGTAGGTGTGGCCCCACCAATTACCCTCCCTCCACCCCTCCCTCCCTTCACCTCTCCCTGCCCTTGCCCCTTTCCCTATATTCTTGTGTTATAGTTGGGTTATACCATTCATATGACAGCTATAAATTAGCTTCATAGTAGGTCTGAGTACATTGGATACTTTTTCTTCCATTCTTGAGATACTTTGCTAAGTAGAATATGTTCTAGCTCCATCCATGTAAACATGAAAGAGGTAAAGTCTCCATCTTTCTTTAAGGTTGCGTAATATTCCATGGTATACATGTACCACAATTTATTGATCCATTCGTGGATCGATGGGCACTTAGGTTTCTTCCATGACTTAGCAATTATGAATTGGGCTGCAATAAACATTCTGGTATAAATATCTTTATTATATTGTGATTTTTGGTCTTCTGGGTATATACCTAGTAAAGGAATTATAGGATCAATGGCAGGTAAAGTTTTAGATCTCTAAGTACTCTCCAAACATCCTTCCAAAAGGAACATATTAGTGTGCATTCCCACCAGCAGTGTAGAAGTGTTCCCTTTTCTCCACATCCATGCCAACATCTCTGGTTTTGGGATTTTGTAATGTGGGCTAATCTTACTGGAGTTAGGTGATATCTCAAAGTAGTTTTGATTTGCATTTCTCTGATGATTAAGGATGATGAGCACAAAGCAGGAGGAATCACGCTACCAGACCTGAGACTGTACTATAAATCAATAGTGATCAAAACAGCATGGTACTGGCACAAAAAAAAGAGAGGTAGATGTCTGGAACAGAATAGAGAACCAAGAGATGAATCCAGCTACTTACCGTTACATGATCTTTGACAAGCTAACTAAAAACTTTCAGTGGGGAAAAGACTCTCTATTTAACAAATGGTCCTGGGTGAACTGGCTGGCGACCTGTAAGAGGCTGAAACTGAACCCACACCTCTCACCATTAA
Organism: Arctocebus calabarensis; assembly: GCA_963573935.1. Taxonomy (NCBI): domain Eukaryota; kingdom Metazoa; phylum Chordata; class Mammalia; order Primates; family Lorisidae; genus Arctocebus; species Arctocebus calabarensis. The sequence goes on from CAUYON010015291.1 coordinate 9,547, forward strand.
CTAAGATAGACTCTCACTGGATTAAGAACTTAAACTTAAGACATGAAACTATAAAAATTCTAGAAGAAATTGCAAGGAAAACTCTTGAAGGAATCGGCGTGGGTGAATTTTTTATGAGGAGGACTCCCCAGGCAATTGAAGCAGTATCAAAGATACACTACTGGGACCTGATCAAATTAAAAAGCTTCTCTACAGCCAAGAATATAGTAAGTTTAGCAAGCAGACAACCCTCAGAATGGGAGAAAATATTTGCAGGTTATGCCTCCAATAAAGGTTTAATAACTAGAATCCACAGAGAACTCAAACATATTAGCAAGAAAAGAATAAGTGATCCCATCTCAGGATGGGCAAAAGACTTGAAGAGAGACTTCTCTAAAGAATGTAAACCTCTTTAAATGATATTAAATCTAGCTTTTAGAGTTTAGGCTCATTACAAATAATGTGTGCATAGTGTAAAGCTCAAATAAATAAATCATTGTTATTTATCATC
>CAUYON010015292.1:0-21504 GCA_963573935.1 Arctocebus calabarensis
TTGTGGCGGGCACCTGTAGACTTGGGAGACTGAGGCAAGAGAATCACCTAAGCCCAGGAGTTGGAGGATGCTGTGAGCTGTGTGACGCCATGGCACTCTACCAAGGGCGATAAAGTGAAACTCTGTCTCTACAAAAAAAAACCCCAAAACCCCCAGCACATTGTAACCCATAATTGCATTAAGGTACACAGCTATGGTTTAATAAAAAAGAAAAGAAAAGAAAAAAGAATGGAAAAGCAAGTATCTAAGTATCCAATGTAGATTAACAACTATACGCCCATGAGAAGAGAAAAACACAATTAAATTCAAGTGGTGGGAGAGAGGAGAGAGACTGGTGTGCTCTCACTTACTGGGCATAATGTAAGGGTACATGGCACATCTCCTGGTTGAAGGGCTCAACTACAACTTGGATTTTACTTAACCAATGAAAATGATGTAACCTAACCGTTTCTACCAGTGATTTTCAACTGGTGTGCTGTGAGAGGATCTTAGGTGTGCCAGGAAAAATTTTAAAGATCCTTAACTAAAAAGAAGTTAAAAACATAATAAGTATATTCTTTTTTTTAACTCTTTTGTTTTGCTCTACATAATTTAAGTGTGCCACAGAAGTTTAACCATAGGTTCAAATGTGCGGTGAGATTAAAAAAAAGGTTGAAAAACATTGGAACTTGTACCCTCATATTAATCTGAAATTAAAAGAAATCAATACCTGAAAAAGAAAAATAGGACAAATATTTTGAAAAGATTAAAATTAAAAAGAGAGATTATGAAAATTCCTTTTTTAAATTGTGTTTTATTATCCTTTTAATTTTTATTTCACTGGTTACTGAACATCTTTTTTTCTTTGAGACAAGGTCTTGCTCTGTTGTCAGGGCTAGAGTGCCATGGCCTCAGCCTAGCTCACAGCAACCTCAAACTGCTGGGATCAACCTCAGCCTCCCGAGTAGCTGGGATTACAGGCACACACCACCATACCTGGCTAATTTTTCAATTTTTGCTAAAGATAAGGTCTCTCATTTTGTGTGCCTGCTGGTCTTCAACTCCTGACCTCAAGCAATCCTCCTGCCTGGGTTCAGAGTGTTAGGATTACATGTATAAGCCATCCCACCTGGCCTGAGATTATGAAAATTCTATACACACTATAAAAAACACTATCAAATTTGCACAATTAAATTAGAAAGCAAGTGAGCATCTTTATAGTAAATCTCTTTTTTTTTTTTTTATAGTAAATCTTTGCGTAACGTAGATATTAGGTTCTTGGAAACTGCTACTTCAAGTGAAACCACATATAACAAAACCAGTTGTACCACAGGCTAATAGATATAAATAAGAGTTAAGCTCCCCTGGTATATTTCTAGTCACAAAAACATCACCAAACTTCTAAATAAAGACCCAAAACATTTCTTATATTAAATATTGGAATAAATATGAACTATACATGCATTTAAGAAAGATTAATAAAAACAAGTAAGATAATTATTTACCCAATTATTACAGTTCACAGTCGAGGTGGCTGAGCCTATCACAGCAACTCAGGGCACAAAATGGGAACCAGTCCTGGAAAGGACACCATGCCATAGCATGGTACACTCACACACATAATCGCACTCACTCACACTGGCACAATTTAAACACACTAATCCACCTAATGTGAACATCCTTGGGACATAAGAGGAAACCAGAGTACATAGAGAAAACCCATGCAGAGAAGGGGATGCTATGCAAACTACACACACAAAGTGGCTGCAGCTAGGAATCGATCTTTTTCCTCATTGATCACATAATGAAGCGTTGAATGACATGGCATTATTTGAGAATATGCTGCACTTAAATCATATTACAAACTTCCTATAAGGAAATCTGTATAAATAAATCAATTCATGAGAATCAAACACCCTGTTAATATGAAGTAACCATGCTGAACTCAACTGAGATACACAAATATGTAACAAAATAAATAAGTAAATATATTTACAGCCAAAATCTTTCTATGGAAGAGAATGACATTCAAGTTATACAGTAGAAGTCAGTTTTGATCCTAAAGCATCTAAGAACATTACCTTGACACAATACCAAGTATTATAGCTCAAAATTATCTCTTATGACAGAGGAACTGTAGGAGCAAAGTCAAAGATTGTCTTCTTAATACTTTTAATGCACATTTACAGAGTGAAGTATGTGTTATACTCATCAGCACAGAACATTCAGTCCTGGATAAAAAACACATGTTCAGCAATTCTTTACCACACCACTGGGAAAAGATTAAGTAAACAACACTGACAGAAACAGATACGTTTACAATTCACATTTTCTTCTGGTTTGTTGACAATAATTTTAATCTTTGTCACTTAATTAAGCAGATAGATTTTAAAGGCAGGTAACATGGTCAAAATGAAGTATATCGTCTCCTAAAATAAAAGTTTGAAAGGTTCAACCAGAGGTTATATTATAGTTCAGGATAAGCTCATCACTTTGATCACAAATCCCAAGGCTTTCATTGTATAATGACAAGGATTGGTTGTGACCACACATATGCTTTAGTTTTCTTTATTAAGGTACAATATCCACTGATAGGAGTTAGTAGCCTTTGCAGCCAAGTTGTACGACTTTCCTTTTAATAATCACCAATTCTATGCATTCTAAAACCATCATGTCAACATATTTTCTTAATATCTGCTTAAAAATTACAGACTGAACTTGCCTAATTATTAAAGCTAATAGGTCATTCACTGAAACATGCCCATTTATAAAAGCACTTCACATAATCCTCAGAACACAAAATTTAACTTATAAAAATAAATACACTCACAAAAATATGTGAGACTTAATACGAACTATTAAATAACTATCACATTTAAAATACATTTTTTATTAGTAATGACAGAATGGCATAACACTTCTCATTTTATGATAAATACCCTTAATGATTTGTAGTTCTTTCCTGTTTGCCACACATTTTTCCCTTCCATATTTGGACTGGACATCTTCATTGAGACTTTTGCTTTCCTAGGCCCCTATCTTCAAGAAAATTGTAATTTGTGAAGAGATAATGGGCATTAATAATGCAAACAAAGGGTGAGCTATAACTGCCATAAGAGAAGGCATAAAGTAACGTGCACATCTTTACTCCTTCCTGGAAAAAGCTGTATGTGTATGTATGTATTTGTATTTGGATCGATAAGCACAGGGGAAGAATAGTTCATATCAGTATCTATGAACACACTAATGAATAGTCCTTATTCTTTAGTTAAACAAAAATGTAAGATCACCAGTCAAAAAACAAAATCATATCTGACATACGTGTACACTTTTATAATTCAGGAAGGTAAGAATATTTCAAATGTCTTAATAAGGTTTTCTTTTCTTGCACAGTATATATAAATAGCATGAGAAGAAAAATATTCAGTGTTTCAAGTAATTTTTTTTTTTTTTTTTTTGAGACACAGTCTCACTTTGTCACCCTGAGTAAAATGCTATGGCATCATCACGGAAAATACCTTTTTTTTAGAATAACTTTTAATTCATCCCCTTAGTTTAGTTCTTAAATAGTCAAGGCTCTTATCATTTTTCCTTTTAACTAACTGCAGTAGACACTCCCCTACTCCTTACATTTTCTTCCTACTTCCAGCTCTCATCCTCTTTCTCCATCCTCGGGATCAACCTTACATACTTTTACCAAATCTCTCTCTTTTATAATAGAGATTATTATATCATACTCCCACTCAAAAATCTTAAATGGCTCCCCACTCCCTACAGAAGATGGCAAACTACAGCACATAGGCCAAAAATTATCTAATGCCTATTTTGGTAAATAATGTTTTATTGGAACATACTAATTTGTTTGGATATCATCTGTGGCTGCTTTTGTGCTATAATGATATGGCTGAGTAGCTGTGACAGAGATGCATGGATTGAAAAGCCAAAAATACTATCTGGCTGCTTACTAAAAAATTTTTCTGAGCTGGACTATAGAATTAAGCCAAATATTTTCAGAGTATTGCCAAAATTCCTCATATTAGACATGGCTTCCTTTCAATATCTTTGTTTGTTTCCTATACACTATGAACATAAGACCAATAGTATTTCTCAAAGTGCCAAATATTTTCTCTGAACTTTGCTCATGCCATTTCTCATGCTTAGAATATTCCTCATTTCAGCAAGCCATTAATTTAATGAATATTTAATTGAATGCCTACTCTGTATGTTGCGAGCACTGTCTAAACCAATAAGCAAAACAGTCCCAAATTCATGCTCTCATGGAGCTAATGTTCCAATGGGATGATACAATGAACAAATCAATAAGGATAATACACATATGTCAGATGGTGAGTGACAAGAAGAAAAATGAAGACAGAAAGAAAACAAAAGTGCATGGGCACTTTGGGGTACAATTTTAAATGGGGAGGATAGAGAAGGAATTACTGAGAACGCGACAATTGAGTAAAGACTTAAAAAGGATAAAGAAGGAGCCGATAAAGATATTTGGAGGAAGTTTCACAGGTGAAAGGAAAGGTAAACGCAAAGGCAACGAGGTGGGAGTGTAACTGTGATGTCTGAAGATCCACACGGTCCCTGTGTAGAACAGAGTAAGTATGTTTATCTTATTCTTTCACTCCTGGAGCTCTCTACGATATTTAAATATGGTAAATAACCAATAACTGTTAGCTTAATTAAATGTGTTTTGAGAAATTTAATTCACCTTTCAATTTTCTGCCTAAAGGAAGCCAACATGACTTACCAAAACAAGCTCTTTGTTCTCTGAACATGTGCTCAAATCAAATTTTTCTTTCTCCTCTTCTTTCATCCCACAAATCAATTACCAAACCCTAACAGTTACCTTCTAAATATGTCTTAAGTTTGCCCACATTTCTCTAGCTGCACTGTCAGTACGGAGCTTAAGCCTTCACTACTTCTTGCCCAATTACTTTACCAACTTGACTACTGCTTTTGCTCTTGGACAGAAACAAAAATAATTGTATTTCCACACCAAGTCTAGCAATCTCTTAAAAACATAAAACCTTTTTATCTCATTACCCTTCTTCAAATCCTCCCAAATATGTCCCCATTATGCCAGAATAAAATCCAACCTCCTTAACAAAGCATAAGGTTCCCTCAATGATTGGTCTTGGATTTCTTCTTTTTTCTCCCTTTTCTTTATTTTAGATACTGTGTCTATGAGCCCATACAATGTTTATTACTCTAAATTTCTGGGACTTATTTAATCATCAGTATCTCATTTAATACAAAAATTCACAGAAGGCAAGAGTTATATCATATTTGGTGCTGTAGCACAACCAGGGCCAGATAGTGGATAAACTCAACTAAAATAAAAAATTTCAAAAGGAAATGATATCTCAGGATTCCTCCAAATATTTTACTCTATATAATTTTACTTTTACCATAGTGTTGGAGTGAAAGAGAAGCAAGCCTAACTCTATTTTGATATAATTCTCTTTCCTGAGAATCAGTGGGAAGGCAAAACAGGCCTGACTCCATTCTGTTGTTTTGCTACATTTTATTGCATTTAAAAAAAACTGGTTCCACTTGCTTCCCCACCCATTGCAGGGTATTTTAAGTGTACCTGGTTAGAACTGTTAGAATTATTAGTATTGACAACAACCTTCATGATTATGTTAAGGGGGTCTTCATGCTATCTGTATATGATATGAAAAAGTTAAAAGAGCAAGTATGACTCCACTTTACTGTTTACTCCTTTTCTATTATTTCCCATTACCTTTGAAACTGGTTCCTCGTTTGCCCTCCCATTGTATGATGGTGAATGTATTTAACTAAAATTGTTAGTGATATAAGTTACTGACTGCACTTGTGATAATATCCTTGGTCATTATTGCTTTTTGTGATCATGCTATTTACGACCCCCGCTTTCAAGTCCCCCTCCCTTATGCTACCTTAACACATTGTAGATCATAATTTTTTTTGTAAAAAGCATTAATAAGTGCTCTTGTAATCATGGCATTGTACACTGACTAAGCAGCCTATGATTTCCTCTAACTGCTTCTATGCTGGCTTGCTCCCTGGAAAAATTTTGCTTTATAAAAGTCACAGCCTCAGTCAACTCGGGGCTGCACTCAGAAATCCCTTCTTGGGACACTGAAGCAGTTGCTGTCTGGCTCTTTACTTTTCTTTAATTTGACTTGTCTGGTGGTGTGGTCTTTGAGAGACTCTTGGGCATAACAATACGTTATATTTTAATAATGTAATATTGCACTAAATTCTGAGTTTCTGGAAAAGTATGGTTCTGTGATAATCTCTATTTTAGATCCATTTACAACTGTCCTCATTCCAAAGTAATGAACCAAGGTGACATTTATGATGTCTTCTATGCTCTAATACTGATTATTCATCATTTCTGTAAGAGAAAAAGAAAAGAGTTTTAACTGCAGCAAGTGAGATTGTACTTAACTATTAGATTGAATTTATTGACAATAAGGGTATCTGAATGAGTGGGCTGCCCGAAGAGAATGGAAAGAAAGATGAGTGACAATGAATTGTGTAGAAAAGCTTAGTTATTTGCCCAATATTTGGATATGATTGCATAGTGGAATTCATTTAAACTTTATGAGCCTGTGATTTGTTCCACAAAATTTGGTCATAACAATTCAGAGTTCAGGTTGAACAGAGTAATCCATTTTTGAACCTTAGTATCTAAATTTAAGTAATTTTAAAGATTTGAAACACAGACTCTACTGGAGATTTTAAAATAACATTTAACATAATAATGATTCTCCAATCCAATTTTAATACTTTCTATTTCATTCTTAAAGACTACAGGTGATTGCTTCTACTTGTTAATTCATATTTAGATGATGTGCACATCAGAAACACCAGTGTTCAGAGAGGATAAAGGCATTTGTCTTTCCACAAGCTGCAAAAAAGCTTTTTATCCCAAAAAAAGTCCAAAGTCTACACTGTCCGTTACAGTAGTCATTGGCCACAGTGGCTATTGAACATTCCAAATGTGGCTGGTCTGAAGAGAAATGTGATATGTAAACAGAGATATGTAATGTAAAATAAACACCAGATCAGAAGACTTAGTATAAAAACAAAGTAAAATATTTAATTATCTATTTTGTAATAATATTTTAGATATGTATGATTAAAATACTGCATATATTATTAAACTTAACATCCTATGGTTCTTTTGAGTTTTTAGAATGTGCCTACAAAAGAATTTAAAATCATATAGCAGTTTACATTTGTGTCTTGCATTATATTGTATGAAACAGTACCTCTAAGTCTATTTATAAACTGTTTCTTCAGGCAGAATACAAAGCATCGTTAAGGGGTCAGGTCTAAAATGGAATCACCAATGATGTACAGAAATACAAATGATCCCTAAAACATTAAAAATGGTTAATCATGCTAAAAATTAAAGATTGCTTTATTAAAACCTAGTAAGGTGTATTTCTTCTCTGAAATTAAAAGAATTCATATTTTAACCTTTATTTCATAGGAACAAATTTTATTTTTTAGTAAAATTATTCTCTGAGTCTTGGTAGAATATAAGAAAGAGATTCTAAAATACGCAAGTGACAACACACCTTCACCAAAAAAGAGTTAACTAGAAATGCTATATTATTATTTTTTCCATTGCTAAAATAATTAATTTAATTATATCTTTTACCTATCTCGCAACATTTCATAAAATTTCATGAAAACACTTTACAGAATATATGTCATATTAATCAGGTAATGTATACTTTATGAGCCACTCTATAAAATGATTCCTGTTATCTAAGCCTCATATTTCACTGTCCCTAATGTTTTTTAGTATTTCTAGAAACTCCAAGGTAAGACGAACAAAATTAAGACAACTGTGATTTATAATTAATAATTTCATTTGAAATACAATATTATGTCTGAATGAAATACTTATAGTAATCTAAATGTGTTCTTAAATATTTCTTTTTACTGGCTGTGGGTATAATCCTAGCACTCTGTAAGGTTGAGGCAGAGCTCCTGCCTGAGCTCAGGAGTTAGAGACCAGCCTGAGCAAGAGCAAGACCCCATCTCTACAAAAATTAGAAAAACTAGCCAGGGGTGTGGCTGGCACCTGTAGCCTCAGCTACTTGAGAGGTTGAAACAAGAGGATCTCCAGTCCGAGAGTTTGAGGTTGCTGTGAACTATGATGGCACAGCACTCTATCCAGGAAGACAGAAGGAGACTCTGTCTCAAAATAATTTTTTTTTCCTTTTTACTAAATGTGTATTTTTTGGTGTTGGGGATTCATTGAGGAAACAAAGAACCAGGTTACACGATTGCATTTGTTAGGTCAAGTCCCTCTTATAATTGTGACCAATCCCCAAGAGTATGGCACATCTCATGATCCTCCCTCCCTTTCTCTACCCACACCCCCTTTCCTCCCCCCCCATCGTGCACTAGGTCATCAATTGTTCTCACATCACAATTGAGTACATAGGATTCTTGTGATGGTTTACCAAGAATGTGTTCCACTTCCATCCAGTTTAATACAAAGGATGTAAAGTCTCCATCTTTTTAATGGCTGTATAGTATTCCATGGTATACAAATACCACAACTTGTTAATCCATTCTTGGGTTGGTGGGCATTTAGGTTGCTTCCACAATTTGGTGATTGTATGCTTTCTAAAGTGTAGCGTTTTATAAAGAAGCATAATTTAAAAAAAGGTATGATTAAATATCTACTTGATTTTCAAAAGATCAGTAGGTTGTTTCAATAGTGTATGTAACCATATATTATATACTTTTCTAAAATATTTGGAAGTCACTGGAGTAATAGGGGTCAAATTAGCTAGTTATCAATATAGAAAATGTAGTCTCTGTGACTGTAGCTCTGTGGTTAGGGTGCTGGCCACACATACCAAGGCAGGCAGGTTCAAACCCAGCCCAGGCCTGCTAAACAATGACAACTACAATAACAACAACAACAACAAAATAGCCGAGCATTGTAGTGGGCACCTGTAGTCCCAGCTACTTGGGAGGCTGAGGCAAGAGAATCACTTAAGCCCAAAAGTTTGAGGTTGCTGTGAGCTGTGACATCACAGCACTCTACCGAGGGTGACATACTAGGACTCTCAAAAAACAAATGCCCTACCACTATCCTGTGGATATTTGGGGAGGGCATACTTCTTCATATAGATGCCCTATATAAGACTGCTAAAACAAACGTAGAAATATCTAGCATCACAAAAGCAAGCACTGAAATTCTAGTATTTGTTTACTAATAAGAGCTGTCCTATTAAAGACTTGGAAGAAGAAAAAAAAATGAATTTGAATCCTTATTATTTGTGAAGAATCAAGAATAATTAGAAAAATAAGGGAGGGGAAAGGTAAAAATCGTGTGAATTTTTTTCCCAATGTTAGAATTCTTTTTTACTTTTCCATAGGTAGGGTATTTTAAACAAAGTATTAGGAAAATGAAATCAGATACACACTAATTAAATAATTCTCTTCAGAGAAAAAGCCTAAGATTTAGGAAAAAGAGACAAAAAACCACTAAGATCTATACCATATGTACCTCCTGCCCATCAAAGCATTAAGAAGAATGTCTGATACCAAAAGAGCCAAGAAAGTAGTTACCTACTATCACTTTTATGAAGCATGAAAAATAATCCTCAAGTTTATGACTTCATTCTTGTTTAAATTTCTATCACCAAATTTACATACGAAGTTAAAATTTGGCCATGAGATTTTTAACAAATGGAGGAATTTGAAAAGTAACAAAAAACCAATCATCAATGTAAGGGTTATATGGCACAATCCCTGGGGGAGGGCCACACCTACAACTTGGACTTTACTTAACAAATGCAAACAATGTAACCTAATTGTCTGTACTTCACATCAATCTGAAATAAAAAAAAAAAAAATCATAAATTTTCAATTTGAGAACAAAAAGGTTTAAAGATGTTTTCATGCATCCGTATATCTTATTATTTCCCAAAAAAGTTTTAAACAAGTAATTAAATAGCTTTGAGATAAGAGGAAACATTTTTTAAAATTAGTCTAAGACTAGTTAACTAGTCTTATTTACTTTTAGCTAAATATCTACTTCAGGATTATTTATAGGTGTTCCTAAAGCATACAATATACTTATTTATATATATATATATCTTTTCAGTTTTTGGCTGGGGCTGGGTTTGAACCCACTACACCTCCGGCATATGGGGCCGTCGCCCAATATACTTACTTTTTAAGAGTTTATCAGAGTACATTATTTGTGAGATGAAAAAATTGCGACAGATAACCAAAACTAAAAGATTATTTTTCCATATAATAGAATCTTCTTCAATGAAGTATCTTTGATATGAGCAATGTACTCTACACTGAGCAAGATAAAGTATGTGAACACAGTTTATAGACTATAAAGTATCAAACAACTAAGGTACAATTATCAAATACTCTATAGTAATACACACATTAACAAAGTAAATTTTCCTTTCTTAGACACCAGTATTTCCATATTTCATATATATTACTTTTCCCCCTCCTATATGGTATAATTATTTATATATCATTTTTATTTCTTTATTAACTATAAGAAGCTTCAAAACCATAGGCATTATGCCCCATTAGACTTAATATCTGACACAGTACCTTACAGAAAGAGACCCTGTTCAAGCAAATAAAAAGTACGTCTGAAGGTAGAAGCAAAAGTCGAATAAGGATTAGAATAGCTACTGTGCAAAAGTTTTTGATCTTTTACATTAGTGAACATGCATATAGATAGAAGAACTCTTATTTCCATTTGGTAATACTGCAATGCCAGGCAAAGTCAAGTATGCATTTAGAGCAAGCAGCAGACAGGCATACGGGATATCTAAATACACATGTCTCAGATTGTTCTCATAGTATTTTTCAGACTATAGTAATTTTATTCATTAAGTTTGGAATTGCACTGAGTATACTGCCTCAATGACTTATATACATGCTACTATAATTTTCCTTTAACAAAAAGATTCTAAAGAAGTGGATGGAGGGGAACAGGTAAGCAAGACAGACAGAGAAGAGAGAGAAATTTAGGACACACAGTCAGACACAGGCATGGTAGAGATGGAGAGAAGAAATTCTGTGGGTTTTAGCCATTTAATTAAGGCCCCATCCTCTGAGGCTTATATTAAACAAACAGGGTTTTACTATGATAGAGAAATTCTCAACATTCATTTCATAAGGGACACACTGGCAATAATAACTGTAAAATAAAACATTTCTGTACCTTAATATCAGATGTATCACGCTGACAGTTTCGCCAAGCTCTGGAAATGGATGAAAAAGTTCGATCTGCATGATCAAATTTCCCTCCTTGCAAATTTAGGAAATAAGTTGTAAAGGGTTCCTAAAAAAATAGTAAGTAAAAAAATCCATATGTTCCCTCATGCATAAAAACGTGGTTTTTATAAAATCTTTAGATCTAAATATTTTCATGACTAATAGGCATTGGGTAGTATATACTAAGATATAGAATGGAAATTACATCGAAATTATTATATTAAAGTTCTTAAATTATTTTTCCTTCAAAAGAAGCATTTCTAAATATTTCCAAAATTTGATATTTGTAACATTTTTCCAGACTTACTTCCTTTCCCAGAATAATTTATTAATAACATTCAGACATAAATTAGATGCATAATCTTCACCATACAATGAAATAGTTCAATATGTAATTTTCCTATTGTTATGGCTCAATATTTAATTTATGATTAAGAAAAGAAAAATGTTGGGAAGATTTAAAAGCCTCCTCTTAGTTAAAGAACACTTAAACACATATTAGTGGATAATTGCTCGAAATTAGCTAAGCACTATAAATTACTTCTAGGATTTATGTCTGCCTGTACCCTTCTAACAAGCTTTAATTAATGATGTGCTGCTAATGCTTTTCCAAAGAAATTACTTTCTAGTAGATGAATCACCTTTCAATTTTTACAGAAACATTTCTTGTTTAACCAATATATTATCAATACACGACAGCCTTGGTGTTGCTAGCAAACTTACCTTATTCCATTTAGGGCAATTGAAGTTTCCAAAATATAAATATATATGTGCTAGTGAAATCTTATTTAGTTCTTATTTTAATAGAATATACTTTAAAAGAATCTAATTACCATTTAGAATTTGGTAATAAAGCAATCATTAGAACAAGTCAAATTTAAGGGAAAAAATTTACACAATTGCAGGTGAAGTATGTTTGAGTCAATTCTAAAGTAGTGTGTTATGAAACATACACTAAATGAAGACAGATATTTATAATTACAACCTCAATCAATTAAAGTGATGTTTAGCATTAAAAAAAATGCTGATGATTTCTAATTCTTGCATATTCTCCACAACACTGAATTTATTTAGTTATGGTTTATTATTTAAATCAAACTTACTATTCTCAGCAGCCATGCAAGAACAAAACTTGCAGTTGAGTAATGAGTACCATAGTGAAATTTTGGAACTTGATCATCTTCCCATGATTCAAAACGCTCTGCAAAGAATGCTGCTCTTTTTGGATTCAAAGCTCCTACTGGCTGCCAATGAAAAGGGGACAGAAAACAAGAACAGATGAATGCAATCATCCTTTACCGAATGTTACCCTATTAGTAATTGTGAGAGTAAATTTTAAAAATATATACTATTTAAACTGAGGCACAGTGTGACATTCAAAGAATGAATGGAAAAACAATCTATTTTTCAACACAGGTTAAACATACACATATAAGCAGGTAGATGAATAAACCTGTCATTTCTCTGTTAAAGTCTAGTTTCTGCTGAATAGAAGTTTTTAACCAGCCCATAACAAAGATCACATAAAGACCATTATTTGGAGTTAATAATAGTTATATGACACTTTGGAAAGCACCTATAAAATCCCATTTGGCTAATTAGAGGCAACACACCTAGAAACAGCATCTTGAAGCTGGAGGAATGACTTATAATGGGTTCTGAGAAGAGGATGGTACAAAACTGGGAGAGAGGTGAGACAGACTGCAATGATGAAACTGCTTGACAGTGGGATTACAATGTAACTAGAAATTTCTATTAGTATGAGTAGAACCAGAAGCTAAAGGATAAAAACCTTTTATCCTTTTTTGTAGCTGCTACACAAAAATATATAACACAGAAAGAATAATAGACAGATTATGAGCTTATACTGCAAAATAACACATTACAGTGGAAGTCTCAGAGCAGTACAGCAACATGGTAAAGAATCTAGGCTCACTTGAATGATAATAATACTCACTCAGAAAGTTGCCTTAGAATATAAAATAAGTAAGTACATTATAGTCCTACAAACTATGCCTGACAACAATTAATGAATATCAACTATAATTTTTAAACGATCTTTCAGAATTGGGGTAAGGAAGTTTGAATAAAATATTTAAAAATGCCTTTAAAGTACCTAGCATATTGCTTGGCATAACATAACAGCTTAATAAGTAGTACTTGGTACCAGTATCATTATTGCTGCTGTTGTTGTCATTTAGGGAATACATGGACTCCATTAAACAGCAGGCAGATCTTAGTGTGAGCGTGCACATGTAATGTACATTTTCTTAAGGAAGACATAGAGATTATTCTTGAGAGTCTCAAAGGAGTCTAAGGCTCAAAGAACATTAAGATCAACTGCTTTAAATAACAATTCATTCTCTCAAAACATTCTGATCTCTAGAAAACTTCCATTCTCTTATTCAAATCTTAAGTACCAATTTACTGAAAAAATATATATATATATGATTACCTTTCTTAATAAAATCTAGAACAGACTTTTTTGCTTTATATCTTTAATATTTGATTATTTATGGGGAAAATGCTAAACTAAATAAGAAATGTTAGTTTAGAAATGGATGTATTAGGAAATATTCTATCAGAAATGAAGCAATAGTCAGACCAATTTTTGAAATGCTTTTCATGTTATATGATTTTAACCAAAATTTTAAATTTATCATTTTGGTTATTTTTATTGAATTAATCATCTATTTTTTCAAAACTGCTATTTAACTTTGATACTATTCTCTTTCAATAGCTTGATGCTAAACAATATTATTATGTTTTAATCCTTTTCTTACTTTATAAGCAAATTTTTAAAAATCTTTAGTTGATTACTATTTTAAGTCAGTGTCACAGCACACTAACTTTAAAAAGATATCTTTTAAAGCATTAGTTTCTACACAAAAGAATTACATCTGACTTACTAAATGCATGCCAGTTAAGAACAAAATTGGCTCCAAGAATTCTTTCTTTGTTACAGAACCAATTTGGAATGCCTGTAAATGTATTTTAGCTGTTGTCCCTAAAGAATAAGCCATGCAAAAGGAAAGAAAGAAATAAAATCATTAGAAGACAAATTATATGAATTAAAAATAGAATCAATTCTCCTTTTGTATGGTTCTGCAGCATATTAAGTATTCACTCTATCTGCTCCCATTTTTATTACTCTCCAAATGAGTAACCCCCAAAATCAATAGTTATAGAATCACGTTTCTTGAATATAATGCTAAAAACAATTAGGATTGATTTCACTAGCATCTGAAAAAAAAAATGGCATCGTGCAGAGATCCATATTGGTAGAACCCACAGTATTGATTCTGGCTGTTATTGTTACAGTTGGTTTCTGAAGCCTGCTATAGGACAGCTATCAAGACATACCACATTTATTTGCAAGCATATAAAAAAGAAGTCCCCAAATAAAAGAAGGTTAAAAAAAAAAAAAGATCAGTGGAGCTGTGCAATGACAATGATACACTATCAGCTTACTCAGAGAAGTTACAGTGGGAATACACACATTGAATTATACATTACATGAAAGCACTGATTTATTGTGGTAATAACATCCACCTCATTAAAAGATTCTGCTTTGCTGCAGTTGGAAGGCTACATATTGTTTACTGCTATAAATTAATGGCAGTGCAAAGAAGACTGTGGAACCGTCCTAACAATAGATCTGTAATGACAGTGCTGTATATCACAGCTTCCTCAGCAGCTTCATAATAAAATGGAGACAATGTATTGAGCTAATACATTCTACCATGCTGGCCCATATTTTTCTGACAACTGCTTTAAAAGATGAGCTGAATCCAACTGTATTATAATGCTGCAAAACATTTAACTAAGCAAGAGTCAGTCATACACCAAAGTGCATTATAGCATTTTTAAAACATTATCTAAATCAGCATTTCAAGATTATTCCTCTCTGAAAAAGAACTCAAAATAAATGCTGATGGCTCCTCTTACTTATATAGCATATTAAGAGTAACAATTGCAAAGTAGTTCAAGAAGATGCCCGGCATTATCGTCTTATATCTTTGTACAATTTAACAAGCTTGACAAAGTATTTTTTAAAATCAGCAAATTTTTTAAAGAAGCAGCCCCCAAATACTGGTCATTAAAAATGGTTATCACGGGTGGTGTCTGTGGCTCAAGGAGGAGGGTGCCAGCCCCATATACCGGAGGTGGCGGGTTCAAACCCAGCCCCGGGGTGTGCGGTGGGGGGATGGTCATCACTTCTTGATAAAAAATCAATAAAAAAAGTATCAATTAGAGAATATAAAAGTGATATAATTTAAATTTATAACCAGGTAAACATAAATAGCTTTAGGATAGTGAAAAAAAAAATAATTGTAAATAATACAAAAATATAATAAATAGAATTATATCAAAATTTTTAACTCCACAAACTAAGAAACAAACCTCAAACACAAAAGGATGCAAAACAAGGTCAAATAAAATAGAATTAGGTAGAATAACTTAAAATTTAGGGCATCTGGTCTATCAACAGAGCATTTGTTTAAAACTAGTAATAAAAACTTGGATTAACTATCACATAAAATAGAAAAAGACAAACTAAAGAAAAATTTAAATTCATAAAAAGGTATACATATCCAAAAAAATCACTACATTTAAGATATTTTAATAGTTTTACAAATAGCAAAGTTGACAACTGTGGTAAAGTGATAAGTATTCTGTTTATGAGATAGTAATGAGACCTTTCAAAACAGGATATGCAAAATAAAACTTTAAAATCAGTTTTGTAAGACTATTGCAATAAAAATAACATCTTTTATTACCTTGAGAAGTAATTTTGCTAATTAACAAAAGCAATTATTATAAAGAAACCAACTCAGTATCTGGTAAACAGTGAATTATTAGTAATAATAATTATTATTTTTCAGGTTATTTGATCAAGAATATTTAAAGGAAAAAAAGTCATTTTAATAAGTCTGAAGAAATTAGGAGGCTAACAGAAAAGAACATGATCAAACATCACAATATTCTCATGACAAGACAGGATAAAAACATATTGCATTATCTGTCCAAAGCCTAACAGTACACAGTAGTCCCAATCAACTGAATTTCTCTACCTCCAGAACATAACCAAAACCAAAACTACTTTCCAAAATGCTAGGGGGCTCTAAATTTTACTATGAAAAACATAGGAAATGTCAAGCTAGTCATAATAATCTTCTATAATACCAATTAAAATCAAAAGTTTTAGATTCACAGACTCCTTCAAAGGCACATACCAGACTTTTTCATCTAATTCTGTGGACCCCAACCCCCAGGCTGCAGACCAGCATCATTGATGGCCTGTTAGGAACTGGGTCACATAGCAAGGTGAGCTAGCAAAGCTTCGTCTGTATTTACAGCTGCTCCCCATCACTTGAACCAATGCCTACACTTCACTTCTTGTCACATTAGCTGGGAGTAGGAGTACAAATACTACTATAATCTGTGCACGGGAGGAATCTAGCTTGCATGCTCCTTATGAGAATCTAATCCTTGATGACCTGAAGTATAGCTGAGATAGTGATGCTAGCGCTGGGGAAAAGGCTGCGAACACAGATTATCATAGCAGGGGGGTTGGACTGCACAGAGACAGTCCATGGAAAAACTATCTTCCATGAAACTGGTGCCTGGTGCCAAAATATTGGTGATCTGATTACTAGTAAAAGTTAGCTATGAAAAGAAAAGGTAACTGCTTTTGTCTTTCTTTCTTTTAATTTCAGGAATTCTCACTTGAAGTTATCTAATTAACAGTAATAATACTTCTAGCTTATACTTTGTAACTTATAAGACATTTTATGTACTTTCACAATAACTATGTGTGCTAGATATGCCTATTTTAATAATGGAGAAATGAACTATCTTAAGTAACATAGCATAAAATCAGCCTAAACTCAAAACCCATTTTATCCATCTAAAAATGTATTATTATGCACACAGTCCTAATTTCAATAATTTCCTATCATCTCCATTCTTCAAATGTGACCTTTGAAAAAGGTTTTATTTAATAGGTTTATTTAAAAACCTTTATTTAATAGGTTGACTTAAAAGGCTAATACATGTAAAGGTGCTTTGAAAAGCTCCTGGCACAAAGGAAATACTCAATAAGTTTAGCTGCTATTAATGTTGTTATTACCATCACCATAATTCCTTCTTTCCTTTTGAGATTACTATATGAACTGTTGCAATACATAAAGCTTGCCAAAGTGAAGTTCAGAAAGTTGTGGAAAATAGGCAAGAAATCTCAGAATTTCTATAAAGCAAAGATTTGCTTGTGCTAACAAACTTCTCTTTTACAATCCAAAAGTCTCAAAACAGTTTTTCATTCGTTACCATTCTGTGAAGGCTTTCTTTGGAAGATCATTAAACCCCACCTTTTGGAGTTGAGATGCAGGAAAGGAAAAAAGATAACTCTAGAGCATATTGGACTTGGAAATAAGGTCCTTAGAAAAGCTAAAGGACAGCATTTCATAAAGATACATTTTGAGGGTATAAAAAGTAAAAAGGATTTTGAGAAGGGAGGCAAAAGAGAATGACCACAACTCTGCTGAGGCTGATGATTGGCTGAAAGCCATCTGCCAAGGTCATCTTCATTTGGCATTACTAGGAAACTGAACACATCCTTTAAATTCCATAATGCCATAAAGGCTGCCTTACAGCACTTAAGAGGTTGTATGTAAATAAAGGCTATGCATTATTTTATTCCTCTGTGGAAGTAGAGTAGGCCAATAAATATCGAAAGAAAGCTATTGCAAAGTCAGGGCAACAGCTAGCAGGGAATACAAAGCAAGTTGGTGAACACAATGTTCTTTTATAGGTCTATATTATAAAAATGTCAGTTTAAAGGACAGAATAAGTGAAGGTATCTGTTATACACAAACAAATTAAACAAAAGGTTCAAGTTCAGAGCACGAAAGAGGATATACTTCAGGAAATATTATATCATAAAAGACAGTCTTTCTGATTATTCTTAAGGAATAATCATTTGGTTTGGAAAGACTCTAGGAAAGAACTATGGTATATATCAAAGGGGCCATTCTTTCTGATGACAATGTTACTAGTTGCTGGAAAAAACGGTAAAGGTTCTATGAGTCTTACCTAAATCACCTTACAACCTTTATTGCAACTCCTCACGTACAGGGCTTTTAGCATTCCCAATGTGCAAGTGAAAAACCATAGTCTCCAAAAAGTTAAATAACTATCAATGGTTGGTTACCCAGTGGCAGCTGCAAGTTTCAAAACTACTGCCAACAACACTGACAAGCAAATCCTACCGAGAATGATTTGGGTTGTGATGACTGCCTAAAGTATTGGTGCTACATTTGAAAGGCATATGAATTTAGTTATGGAAGCTCTCAGATGCCCTTATTAAAAAATACACTGAAAGTTTTTATCCTTACCTAGATAATGTCTAGAGATATCACCTTATAAGAAGGCATCACAAAAGGAAAGAAAAAAAAAACAGATTTTGTTTTGTGGTACATGGAAAAGATGCTTGGGAAAAATAGCTCTTAAAAAAATGTGAACAAAGCTGGGTATGGTGGCTCACGCCTGTATTCCTAGCACTCTGTGAGGCTGAGGTGGGTGGATTGCTTGAGCTCACAGGTTCGAGACCAGCCTGAACAAAGAGCAAGAGCCCTATTTCTACTAAAAATAGGAAAACTGAAGGGGGGTGGGGTCTTGGTGTGTGCCACACCTTTTGGGGGGCAAAACACGATTGTAAGAGGGACTTTACCTAACAAATGCAATCAATGTAACCTGGTTTCTTGTACCCTCAACGAATCCCCAACAATAAAAAAAAAAAAAAAAAAAATAGGAAAACTGAGGCAAAAGGATCTCTTGAGCCCAAGAATTGAAGGTCACTGAGAGCTATGACACCATAGCACTCCACCCAGGGCAACGGCTTGAGACGCTGTCTCAAAAAAAAGGGGAGGGGGACAAAATATGTTAAGCATTGTCACCAAAGTTTATTGCCTTTTTTTCCTCTTAACTTTTATATTTGTATGCACATACCCACAAACCCAATTAAGAGTCATTAATTTTCTGCATTGCTGAGGTTTTTAAGCTAATGAATTTTATTCTGTGCCTCCATCATCTGCCTTCTTTCCCTACCCCTCTAGTGAAGAAAATGAACAGACAGCCTCTGTCACATAAGCAACAATGTCACTGTTGGGGTGTAGCAACTATTTTGTTTCAGTTGTAGCAGCTCTTTTATCTAAATGACAAGTATAACAAGCGGCCTGATCAGCATTTTTATTCAACCTTGGCTTTTAGAGTACTTTGTTATATGCTCTACACAGCTGAAATGGTCTGGTACTTATCCTCACATGCTTTAGATTTTATTTAATATTGCCAAGAAAAAAATTTCATCAGCACACCACTGTGGCTTTTAGAGTTAACAAATAAGCACTTTTGTTTTCTAGTACCAGAGTACTTTTTAATCCCTTGGAAACACACTTTCTTGCAAGTGGCATTAAATATATAACCACTATACCATTTCAATTTAATGAACGCATCTTTCATTTTACTTATTGTACCTATGTAGAATCTAAATCATTTCAAATGCTTAAAAAGAAAAAGAAAGTATTCCATTTTACTTATTGTACCTATGTAGAATCTAAATCATTTCAAATGCTTACATTGGTAGATTTAGTAGCAATGCCTTCACAGTTCTATGTTATTCAGCTACAAGAAGTATTAAGTGATTTTTACTATATGCTTTTTATCTGAGTTTGAGAAAGTCACATAAATTACTGAAAATAATCTATTAATCCAATGCCCAGTGCTGAGATAAATCCCTAGAAGAACCTAAGAAACAGTCCTAAAATCCATGGATAATTCCTAAAAATGTTTAAAATTACTAAAAATGAAGAAAACCAATGCTGATATAACAGAATCTATTCATTTGCAGGTATATTCTTCTATCCACTTGAATCAAGTAATTCATCTACACAGTGTTTGTTACATTTACAGGTTTTTCAAATAGGTTATAAGTAATATAAACATCAATGTTCCTGTAGCTTCTATAAACTGGAAACATAAAATTAGAAATAGCATTAGAAACAAAATTAGAAACTACATTACAAATACTCAGCTTTTGAAACCCTTCTTCTATTTGCTTTCCAAGTCATGAATGCAACAGAACAAGTTCCAGTTTTGCAAACTTTATATACATTCTTTTTAACTCAATTCTGAGTGAGGAAACTGTGTGTTTCTTGTTTAGCTTAAATCTAGACTAATAGCTCTAAGTATTCTAATGATTTACATATGAAACGTTAAAAAATCATGATTATTATATAAAAGGAGGATTCAAAATCCATAAGCATGCCTAAAAATAATTCTTTTATTCTCTGTTTTGAACTAATTAATTGCTTTTTGGAGGAAATATTAAACTTAATATAAAAGTAGATAGATATAAAGCAGGAAGCTCTAAAGATGTTAATATATAGGCAGGCATAGATGGAACTGGAGGTCATTATGTTAAGTTAAGCTGAATACAGACAGATACTGTATGCTTTTACTCATCTGTGGGAGCTAAAAAGAACAGATCTCAGGGAGATGGAAAGTTAAATGGTTGCCAGAGGCTGGGAAGGGAGGAAGGAAGGAGGGATAAAGACAAATAGATGGATGATCTCTCTCTCTGAGACAGAGAGAGAGAAAGAGAGAGATAGAGAGGAATCTGAGTTGAAAGGCATTTTGAAACTACAGTAGACTTCAAATACCAAACAAAGAGATAAAATATTTTTGAACAAGGGTAACCAGAGGTATACGGTGGCTTTCAGAAGAAATAGGAGAATGCAATCAATTTAATGAGGTAATCCCTTATTATTCAACTATCACAACAAAAGAGATTTCGATAATTCTCATGACTTTAAGAATAATTGTGGATCATACACAAAGTTAATAGAAGTTGATAACATTTCTCCAGTTAACTTCTAGCATTGTGAGACCTAACGGACAAATGACCAAAAATTTGAGGCAAGAGAATCACTTGAGCCCAAGAGTTTGAAGTTGCTGTGAGCTGTGATGCCACAGCACTCTACTGAGGGTGACATAGTGAGACTCTGTCTCACAAAAAAAATAAAAATACAGAATGTATAGAGATGAACTGAACTCTGAAAAATACCCACATCCAGCAAAGAAGGTACAAAATGTATTGAAAGCAAGAAAATGCCATGAAGGCTATCTGTAACAGTACGATCAAAATATTTCTGATTGTATATGAAGCACATTGTGCCCTAT
>CAUYON010015293.1:0-14826 GCA_963573935.1 Arctocebus calabarensis
GTCTTGGGGTCTTGGGGTCTTGGTGTGTGCCACACCTTTTGGAGGCAAAACACGATTGTAAGAGGGTCTTTTCCTAACAAATGCAACCAGTGTAACATGGTTTCTTGTACCCTCAATGAATCCCCAACAATAAAAAAAAAAAGAAAGAAAGAAAAAGAAAAAGTGCCCAACTGCTAGTGTGCGTCAGTGAGGCCAGGGCGGGAAGCTCTAGGGACTGTGTTACTGTCACTTCTCCGAACAGGGAGCCTCATGGGTGACGCCAAGTTCACGATTTTCCGTGCTTTGAATGGATATAGAGAAATATCTGAGGTTGTCACAAAGTTGTTCCCAAGAATGAAGAGAAAAGAGAAACAAAAATGGTTGTAAGCAGAGACCTGCCTGCCAGTCCTAAGGGGAAAGGATGACGGATGAGCCCCCTGCCCCACTGTCCTCAGACACAGAGGCAGAAGTGCAGATCGGTACTGACTGGTCCCTGAGGAACACAGGGGAGGGAAGGTTACGCGCGGCGAGCGCTGCCCAGGCCCGGGGCCTCACTCCAGGACACTGGCTGCCTCATGCCAGGAGGCCAAGAAGATTTTCAAGCATCCAATCAGCATCCTTTGCTGTGAGTCACAAAATCACATCTGCAGGAGCCCCTGCATGGAAGAAAACTGAGTCATCGCCTTCTTTCACAATAATAAAAATAGTTCCCTCCTCTGAACACTCACGATGTCTAGATGCTTCACATCTCGGCTCACAAAAATCATGTACGGTAGTTCTTATTTGCCTCCATTTCAAATAAACCAAACACAAAAAAACAAAGATAAATGATCTTTTTTAAAAAATCTAAGAACCGTGAGCTAGTTATGAACAGTCTTGATTTCAGCCAGGCTTGCTGGCTCTGGAAGGTTTTTGCTAGAATACTCTAGAGTTCTCCTATAGCCCTATGTCATATTTTGCTACGTAATATGAAAGCATACATATTTTAAAGCATGAACATATAAAATATAAACATATGTTCACTGTGGAGTGAGTGGAAAAAAAAAACGAGGATGACAGCTGAGAAATAATGTTAAAAATTTCGAGTGTTTTTCTCCGTCCCTCTTGCTCTGTGTACTCAGGACTTACACTCTCAGTGATGACACATCCTTTTTAATTTGCTTTGTGAAATGAATATATCGCCTACACTTTGCATATTAACTATTTTACCAAATATAATTTTAAATTATTTCGTGCTACTCCATTATTTGGCTATACTATAATTTGTTCAACTGATTCCCAGACTGCAGGGCATTTTAATTGCTTCCAATTTCAATCACAAATTACACTGTACGTCACATTTGCGCATGTAAATATTTATGTGTACATCTCTGATTATTTTCCTAAATTAGTGATTCTACTTCTATGAATTTATTCAAAGGTTCCAGATAGTTTTGAAGGTTTTGATAGGTCTGTTTACAGGGAGAGAATGGGCAAGGTTAAGTCTTCCCATGTGACTGGACTGCTTCTCATTGTAATTTAATAAAGTGGCATTTGGTTCACTTTATCCACTCCCTTGTGATTAGCGAATGTGAGCACCCTCTGAGCAAAGCAGACACCCTGGGGGCTGTTGAATTCATCTTTGCAAAACTGCAAGCCCCTGGATGCTGGCGAATTAATCAAGGTGAATGTTCCCTGGGGAGGCACTCCCTCTCCTGAGAAAGATGTACCTTCCCTGGGAAATTGCTTTCAGACTTGAACATTTGTCCTAGAGAAAAGCAAACAATGATTGATTATTATGATGGCACAAATGAGGAATGGCTTTCTTAGCCTCTGCCTTTTATAAATTCTTATGGACACAAACCCTAGCAGTTCTTTCCCTCTTAGAAGGAGTTATGAATGAGAAAGAAAAGCATTTTATCTGAGCAATGCGAACCGCCCTTTAAATGTGAGATATTGAACTGTGGACAGTCTCATCTCCTTCCTCCCTTTCCCCATGCTAAGTAATCCCCTCTTGCAGCTACTTGCTATATGGGCTCTAAAATGACAGCAAGTAGCCAAACATTTACTTAACAATGCTATATGCTAAACGCCTTAGGTTCATCAATGTACAGTCCATGTCTAATCAATGTTATTTCTATAGGTCAATAAGAATCTCAGAAACAAAATTCTAATTGGCCCCTCTCCTGATTTGTCCTTTTTTCTTTACAGATTTGAGCCTCTGCTTTGTTTTTCAGGCACTTCCCGGTGTTTCCCAGGCCACAGAACTCAACCTTGGCCCAAATAAACTCTTGCTAATGGAAAAGAACCCAAAATCTGTAAAATAATTTAAAGAGGTTTATTCTGAGCTGAATATGTGTGACCGTGGCCCAGAGAGCCACAGCCAGGAAGCCTTAAGCAAGTGGTATCACCATGGTTGGGTTATGGTTCCATTTTATACTTTTCAGTGGGACAGGGATTGTGTGTAAAGTCATAAATCAAGACATGGAAGGCATGTATCAATTTGGCTAAAAAGGCAGGACAACTAGAACCAAGGGTTTACAGATCATAGGTGGGTTTAAAGAGTCTTTGATTTGTAATTGTTTAAAGAAATGGAGCTTTGTCTGAAGGCTTAGAATGCTTTAAATTAAAATAAGAGAATCTGTTAAAACAAGCCACTGGTTATACACCTGCAAGTGTGGTTTAAACTTTATCTTGCACAGACTTAGGCCTATTAAAGAGCTATAAAGAACATCTCCTAGAAAGGAGGGGCGTTAACAAGGCACGTCTGACCTCCATTCTCAGGGCCAGTAATTCAGCTTTGGGGAATTTCTGAGATACCCTTTGCCAAAGAAGGGATCCATTCAATTAGCTGGCGGTGGAGCTTAAGATTTTATTTTAGTTCACACTTTCTATATTAATTTTGCATCATTTTCCTTATTTAGGTCTTCTGATTCATGGCCCCTGAGTGTAAGCTGAATAAACAGGAAGATGCAACATTAAGTTCAGGAAAAATGTGTCGGATTCCCCAGGGTCCCTCTACTCCTCCTCTAGCCTAGTGCTGCTGCACCCAGCACCAAGGCAAACACACCATCCCATCATTACCAATCTGCTAACAGGGCTTAACAGTCCCACGTTGTTCTGTTTCTAAAGCTCCTCTGTTTTCTCCCATCTCACAACCCTTGGGTGCTTCACCTATCAGAACTGTCCATTGAACGAATACTTCTCCGACATTCCAGCCTTGCTGAGACCCTTGGGGGGCTCTCTGCTGTGGCAGGTGTTGGTCATTCTCCAGGTTTATTCCCCACGTCCCGTGAGTGTTATGATAAATACCATCTCCTCTAACCGTGCTGAACCACCCAGTTCCTGACTCAGATTTCACCATTTCTCCCTTCTTTGTTCTTTGTACTTTACCTACAACCTGCCTGGGAGCGCCACCCATGGAGTCCATCACAGAAATCACCTCCTGTACCTCATTCTCCCCTGAGGACTCTGGGCTCCAGGCATGAAAGACTGGCAAGAAACAGAAAAATGCAACCATCAAGAACAGAGACAAAACCCTAGTAAAATGCTGAAAGATTTGTTCAAAGACCTCAGATAGCTATGGCGGTATTCAGGATCTGGAGAACAAGATCTGTGAAATAAAGAAAATGCAAAAATCTATATCTGCATTCTGTGCCTGCCTTTCTCTGTGTATTTGCAAATTCATAATTCAAGGTAAGGGCATTAGAATCCCACATAAAAGACCCAGCTGGAAGGCAGAGTAGCCAGCAGGACAGAAATCTCACAGCGCAGGGGAGACTAAAGAAAAAAAAGGACTTTGGGGGGTTGTCAAGGCAGCCAGGACTTTGAATCCAAGATCCCAGGGAGAAGCTGGGCAGAGAAGTAGGCCCAGCAATTAGCTGGCTTTTCTACAATCATTGATATTCTTAAAGCAAGCAGTGCAAGGACCTAACAAAGTCAGCAGAAAGCCACTGCAAAATCGATTAACATTAAGCATAACCCCAAGGTGCCAAGAAGACAAAACTCGACATTTATGACTAACACAGGAGGACGAATCCCAATTTAATCATCAGGTTACCAGTTGTAACTTACAAGTAGGGATGAATCTAAGATCTGAGAAATAAAAATAAAATCCTAAGCTTCCCAACTGATAGAAAGGACCCCCTCTTGGCCAAGAGGACCTTGAAGAAGCTTTTAAAAACTGAGTTTTCAACCACGACAGGGCAGGAGGTCAGACACCCTCCCCCCATACTCTTTCCCTCCTTAACTGCCACTAGGATTTCTTCCTGAAGGGTTAAACAGAGCCAGCCCTTCAGAAATATTCAGTCCACTGCTGATTTCAATCAGCCACCTACTGCTGTTCCTCCTTTTCTGCAATTCTGGCACAACAACTGCCCGGCATTTCCTCTTGCTAAGGGGCCTCTGACCCTGGAGTGGCTCTGGCCAGTCTGCAGAGGCTGCACATGGAACATTCTCCTGTCCTCTGCTTCAACCTTTTGACATCAAAGGGCTGAAAACTCTACCCTCAGATCATGCTGAAGGTGCTATTTTCTGAACCTGGACCCCATGAAGGAGCTTGAAGCCCAATTATGCAGGTGCACGGTGCTGCTTTCATGAATATTCATGACTCTCCGTATAGCTAGTTAAACATGTATATTCAGCCACCCTGCTTAGCATAAATTTCTGCTCCCCCTTGTCCCTCCCTGGAAGTACGTGCTCTAGGCTTCTGCCCCAGGCTCTGCTTCTCAGCCTGTCAGAATGACCACCCTGCAGGTCTCCTTTCCAAATGTATGACTCTCCTCATTTCTTCAGTTGACAGGGCAAAACTGCATTGCAAGCACGACAGAGAAATCTCAGCCCTGCTTGGTGAGGACAATTTGATCCCATTTTCCTAGCAGAGGGCAACATCCTCGAGTTTCTACAATGTTCCATATGCAATTTCAGATATTTATTTTAAAATGTCATCCAGTATGTCAAGAAAGAATGTTGGGAGGAAAAAGAAAGAAACATACTAGAAGCAGACTCAGATGGCTCAGCTATTGAAATCCTCAGAGAAGCTCCATAAAGAAGCTATAATTATTATGTTCAAAAAATATATGACAAAATGAATTTTATCAGACAACTGGGCTGAGTGAAAAAAAATAAAGCCAAGTGTGGTGTCTCATGCCTGTAATCCCAGCAGTTTGGGAGGCTGAGGGGGAGGATTGCTTGAGGCCAGGAATTTGAGAGCAGCCTAGATGACAGAGCAAAGCCTCAGCTTTATCTCTATAAAAAGTAGGAAAATCAGCCAGGTATGGTGGCTCAGGCCTATAGTCTCAGCTACAGGGGCGGCTGAAGCAAGAGGATCACCAAAGCCAGGAGTCTGAAACTGTAGTGAGCTATGATGATGCGGCTGCACTCTAGCCTGGGCAATAGAGTACAGTCCTGTCTCGAAAAAAAAAAAAAAAAAACCTTTAGCAATTAAAAATGCAGAAATTGAAATTAAAAATCCAATCATGTTTTCCCTTGCAAGAAAGAAGTATGGAGAATTCTCGGAGCTGAAAGTAGACCTTCTATTTGATCCTGCAATCCCGTTCATTAGTAGGTATCTACGCAGAAGTAAAAAATCATTTTGCCTTAAGGACATTTGCATTAGAATGTTTATCACAGCTCAATTCACAACTGCTAAGAGGTGGAACCAACTGTGCCTGTCAACCCATGAATGGATCAATAAGCTGTTACCCTGGGATACTATTCAGCCATCAAAAAGATGGAGGCTTTAATCTTTTGTATCAACCTGGATGATTGAATATTCTTCACTAGAGTGGAAAGGCGAGTATCCAAAGTACTCAACAGTGGTATGAAACCGACAGGAAAACAAGCACACACCCGCACGAGAGTAAAACACACTGACAGTCACATGCAGAGGAGAGGAGGGGCAAGACTGCTGTGCTCTCACCACGGGCATAAGGCTAGGGTGCCCGCACACCCCAGGGCGGGGCTCAACGACGAGGTACCTGGCAAATCAAACACGGTGACCTAATCGTTTGTACCCTCATATTAATCGGAAATTAAAGAAAACACACCCAGGAGATGAGTTAGTCACAGATTGAATGAACACGGTAGATAAAACGATCAGGAAACAAGAGAAAAAATAGCAAAAAGGATGGACGCTGCAGAAAGAATGTAGAAGAGACATGAGCACAGCACCAAGGTCCACGGGGTCCAGGTGGGCTCCCAAGGAGAGAAGGGAAAGGTGTGCGCGTGCGTACATGTGTGTGTGTGTGTGTATGAATACATATGCGTGTTTGTATCACTGTGTTTATATGACTACATAGTCATGTTTGTGTATTTGTGTGTATATAATTCATATGCATGGTCTATGTCTGTGTGTATATGAATACACGTACGTATATTTATTTTTATGTGTGTATCAATACATATGCTTATGTTTGTATTTATGTGGTGTATGAATACTCACATATATATTCAGTGGCTGAGAGCCTCCTGATGCTGCCTGGCCCTTTCGACCCACCAAAATTGAGGCCATACTTGCCCTCTTCTGCCAATGACTGGGAAGAAGGGTTACCAGTCCTGGCTTGTTCCTGCCCTGCTCGAGAATCTTGCAGTGTGCAGACCTCATCCAGGAATGCCCATCAGCTTGAGTGAGGCTCTCATAGAGCCATGCTCTGGCACGAGCTCCCTCCTGCGCAGGCCTCTCTGTGTCCTTACCTCCCTGTGTGTTCTCCCCGAGCATCTTGAGAATGCCCATTTTTAGTACTTCCTAGAGAATCTGCAATGACAGAAAAGATGAGCCAGAACTCTGAAAAGTGAAGAAAGACATTAAGCTACCAAATGCAGGTGCTCTGTGGCATGTACACAGGGTAGAAACAAGTAAGCCCACAAGTGGGGACTTCCAGTTTCAGCTGAGATATTTAAGAAAACCAGACAGTTAAGAAAAGTGGTCACTCCCCACCTTACAGTAAGGAGAAGTTGGACACATTGAAAATTAATGACTTTTCTTGCAGCCTTTAGAGAAGTAAGGTCACAGGGAAAACTGCCATCTCAAATCTGGACACAGGGACACTGAAAGGCAACATGCATTGTGAGTGTCTGCCCTCCTGGAGCAGGACACCCCACAACCCAGGAGGAACATTAGATTCTCACCTGTTTCTGGAGGCTTAGTGCGAGCTACTTGGAATGTGCAAAGCTTACGGGGCCCCAGTCATGGCAGTATCATCACACTTTTATATTCTTTTAAGTTTCTTTCTCCAGGAACCTCAAAACTCTACCATAGGAAGGATTTGGAAAAACGGAGTGCAAATTGGAGAAAGGGGAGAGCGGAGCCTAGGAAATCTGTCTCTGGAAAAGGCTTGATCTGCAGGGCAAAGACGTTACCGAGAATGCTGGAAAAATTCCATCCTCATCGGAAAACAGGAAACCACCCAGGCCCAACCTTCCTGTCTCACTGAAGGAAAGGTAAATCCCTCCATGGGGGCAGCACCTCAAGGATATGGACTGAGAGAAGTGGAGAATTAGGAAAGGGTTAAGGATGAAGGACGAAATCTGGAGGAAGGACAGAAATACAGAGAGTGCCCAAAAGATGTACACATATTTTAAGGAAGGAAAAATCTGTATTACATTTGTGATATTCAAGTCACATTGGACTTCTGTAATTACAAGACACACAAGATATAATATACAAGACAAGAAACATTGGATATTACAATGTTAATACGGTTTTTATTATAAGGAAAAAGTTTTCTTATAAAGGAAAAAAACTATATTAAAAATTGTAATCCTCAAATACCAATAATAAAAGATGACTATAAGTCACGTTTGAGTACCTCTTGTAATTGCAGAAGTCAAACGTGCCTTGAGTATTACAATTTTAATACAGTGGTACAGTTTTTTCCTTTCTCAAAATATGTATACATGCTTTGGGCATGCTCTGTACCTCTGAAGGTCCTGCATTCCAAAACCTGAGATTTTATCTGAAGACAAGAGAATGTTCTTTCTCCCTTTTACACTGTCACGTCACACTAAAAAGGCTCCAGTGAAGATACCAGTGGTGTCAGCTAGGAGAGACAGATTCTACCTGGGAGCAGAATCCAGAAAGCTCAAAACCAGGAGGAGGAGGATGAAACTTCTACTAGAGAGATTTGTAGCCGCCACCGGTGCCCATTAATTCGACACACACAAACAAGCACCACTTCTGACCAAATTAGCGTAAATCCTCATGTCTACCTTTCAAGAAAAAATAATAATGATACTGCAAAGCACAGCAAAACGGAAAAGCAAATCAAATGGAAGAGACAGCAATCATGAAAACCATGTTCTGTTGTGACACAGATGTTGGAATTATCAAAGATAAATTTAAAACTGGATATGTTAAAAAAACAATAATGGAAAAAGTAGATAACATGCAGAATTAGATGGGTGATGTCAAAAGAGGGAGAGAAACCATAAGAAAGAACCAAGACTAAATTCTAGAAATCAAAACACACTACAGAAATAAAGAATGTCTCTAACAGGCTAATTAGTAGCATCAACACAGCTGAGAAAAGATTTAGTAAACATGGATAAATGTAGAGAAATTACTCAAAATGCAAATAGAGAAAACTAACTCAAACACAGCAGTCAGGAATTATGGGAAAATATAGAATAGCATAACATAGGCAACTGGAAAAAAAAGAAAATGGTTGAAGAAATAATAGCTGAAAATATTTCAGTATAGGTGATAGATGCAAACCCACAGACCTAAGAAGCTTAGAAAGCAAGACTGAAATCAAAATACAAATAAGCAAACAAAAAATGCCCAGGCAAATTGCATTCAAACTCTAGAAAAACAAACACAAAAAGAGAAAATATTGAAGGAACCTAGAAAATGAAGTCCTAAAGGAAACTTTTAAAAATCTTTTTGAACTAAATTAAAATCAATATACAAATACGAAAATTTATGAGATGCAGTTAAAGGAAGTACTTAAAGGGAATTTGTAGCACGAAAGGCAAACATTAGAAAAAAGGAAGGCCTAAGATAATCTAAGTTTACATTTTAGGAAATTAGACAAAAGAACAAATTAAGCATGAAACAAGTGTAAACAAAGAGTAAAAACTACAACAGAAAGAATGAAGCTGAAAACAAGAACATGATAGAGAAAATCAATAGATTCAAAAGTTGCTTCATTGAAAAGTTCAATAAAACCAATAAACCTACAGCCAGGAAAATCAAGAGGAAAAACCAGGTACAAATTACTGGTATCGAGAATGGAAAAATGTCATTGCTGCTGAGTCTGTGGGCTAGCGGAAAGAATAGTAAGGGAACGCTGTGACAACTCTCTGCTTACAAAGTATGAAGTGCGAAGAAATAATCCAGCAAAGCTAATTCCAGGGGAAATAGATCATCTGGATAGTCTCATCCCTATTAAAGAAACTGAATTAGTAAAATTCCTTCGAAAGAAAAACAACAAGCAAGATGATTCACTGGTGGGTTCTACTAGATATTTATGGAAGAAACCATGCAAATTCTATATAATCTCTCCCAGAAAATAGAAGAAGGACTACATCCCAAATTATATAATGAGGCCATCATTACCCTAATGCAAAATCAGACAGGGACATTACATGAAAACTGTATATGTATGTTTTTTAGTATTCTTTCAAATTAATATGAGGGTACAATTTTGAGGTTACATTGGTCTCACTTCCACAGTAAAGTTCCGTTTGTAGAAGAGCCCTCACCCAGGGGGTATTATACTATTGTGCACAGTAGCTGAGATCCCTCCTCTGCCAAACTTTCTCCCCCTCCCCACAAGAAAACCATAGACCAGCGTATTCTCTTGAAAGGAAATGAAAAATTTTAAAACAATAGCAAACCAACAATACTAAAAATATTAAGTCACAATAATACAAGTGTGATTAAAACAAGGTTCTATCTTGGTTGAACCAAGGCTGGTTTAACAAATCAATGTAATACATCATATTATCGGACTAAGAAAAATTATAGAATCATAGAAATAGATACTGAAAAAGCATTCTATAAAAGTAATACTAATTCATGATAAAACTCCAGATACACTGTGCCTTAAGATAGTGAGGGGTATATGTGTATATGAAAAGGTCTACAGCTAACATCATATTTAATGCAGGAAAACTGAAAGCTTTCTTCCTGAGGTAAGAAATAAGCTGTGCGTGCTATTTCACCACTCCTGTTTAACATACTGGGAGTCCTTGCTAGTGTAATAATATAAGAACAAGGAGTAAGAGATTGGAAAGAAATAAAACCATCTTTTTTTAGTGGATAACATGATTGTCTAGGTAAAAACCCCAGGAATCTATAAACTAATTCCTGGATTAATAAGCAAATATAGCAATGTCATGGGCACAGGTTTAATTCCTTTCCCATACCCCAGCAATGAATAATTAGAATATGAGACTAAACAAACATAACAGCTTCAGAAATAAGAAGACCTTACTATAAACATAAAAATGTATGTGCAGGGTCTGTCTACAGAAAACTACAGGGAAATCCACTATTTAAATAAGACGAGAGCAGCCAAAACAATTCTGAAAAACAATTGAAGAACTCGCATTGCCTAAGTTCAAGGTTTATTACAAATCTATAAAAAAATCAACAGCATGTTGTATATGTGAAAAGATAGCTACAAATATCAGTGAAATAAAATAAAGGGCCCAGATCATAGTCCGGAGGAAGTCACTGTTTTCTCACAAGCTGCAAAGGCAACTCAATGAAGAACACAGAAGACTCTTCAACAAATGGTGCTGGAAAAATTGCAAAAATTGACTTCCAAATGCAAAACAAGCCAAAAAAACTTCAACACACACCCCTCTCATATCTTGCCCCAAACACTAGCCCAAAATAAATCACGGACTTGACATAAACACACAAATTTCTACAAGACAACTCTGGAGAAAATCTGCATGAACTTGGGCTTGTCGGTGCGTTCTCAGACACTTTTCCAAAAGCCCCATCCATGAAAGGAAAATTAAACTGAACTTTATGTAAATGAAAGTAATTGTTTTTCTGTGAAGATACCACGAAGAGAATGAAAAGGTAAAGTAGACTAGGAGGAAATGTTTGCAAAACATACACCTGATGAAGGACTTTTTCCAAGATGTACAAAGAACCCTTAAAATCCAATAATAGGAAAACAAACGACCCAATTTAAAAATGAGCAGAAGATGTATACAGGCACCTCACCGCAGAAGACAGGCAGATGGAAAACCAGCTCATGAAAAGAGGCCTGACACCATTTGTCATTAGAGACATGCTAATTAAAACCCGAATGAGAGGAGGCCGCGCACCTATTAGAATAGCTAAAATGCAAAACAGGAAGAAAGAAAAATTGACAGTACTGATTAATGACAAGGATCTGAGCAGCTCTCACTGTCACTGATGGGAATGGGAAACAGCACAGCTGCCATGGAGACCGCTGGGCGGCCGTGTATGAGACATGCGCTTACCATACGAGCTAGCTTCCTGCCCCCGGGTGTTTGCCCACCTGTACGGGAATGTTTATGGCAGCTCTATCTCTAATTTCCCAAAACTGGAAGCAACCGAAATGTCTTTTAACAAGGAAGAAGATGAGATAGAGTGCTGCACAGTTACACAATGGAACCCTCTTTAGCAATAGCAATAAATGAGTTAGGATCCAGCCAAGGTTTTTTGTGAATTAATAACTACGTTTTGTAAAGTGAAAGAAGCCACCCTTAAAAGCCTACGTATAGAATAATACCATAAACTTAAAACACGTGCGTGACTGTCAGAGGTTGGGGGGGATGAGCGTTTGAGAGGAAGCAGAAGGCATATCCTTATGATGGGGGCTAAGCCGGGCGGCACGTGGTATCACGGTGGACACAGGACTCTGTGCACAAAATAGACCTCCGTGTATGCAAATACTGAAAAGCTTCAAAAGTTTTAGACCTTGCAGTACCATACACGAAAATAGTGACTGTTAGTGACGGTCACTGAGCCTCTTCCCATGCAGCGTCCCGCCCCTTTCTCTAGGAAATGGATACAGAACCTAAGCCAGCAGAACGGGCACGTTCACAGGTGGCTCCGGTGGGAAGCAAACAACAAAGACCACACATCACTCCCATCGCCGCCCCGGCAAGTTGTGAGGAGCAGTGCAGAAACAGAGCTTCCCAGCCGGTGCTGAGCAGCAAGGGAGGGGTCAGGGGTCAGGGCTGGGGCCATGCCACCACGGCTGCTGTGTCCTGCTGACAGTCGCACAGAGGAGTCGGCCACTGCAGCAAAACAACAGTCTGTGGTTTTCCTCCCCGCAACCTCTTTCCTGTGCAAGCTGTTTTTTAAAAAAAAAATTTCATTTGAATTTTTCTCCTCTTATTGTTTGGCAGAGCTCAAGGGTCATTATTTTATATTAAACAGAGGAGCCCAAGAAGGGACTGGGCTCACAGTTCTGCATAGAATGAAAGGTAATTTTTAAAAATGTTAATAGAGGACGTAATGTGCTTTGGGAGAGTGCAGTAATTGGAGCGTCGTAGGATCGGAGAGGTTGGCAGAGCCGGAGTGAGAGACTGTCTCAGCTAGCTAGGTGGCGTGGCCCGGTTATGTAACACCCAGCTCACTGCACCATTCTGATACCGAGCTGCCTGCCTCACAAGGCTGCTGCAAGTATTAAAGAAAATAAGTTACATAAAGCGTTTAATGTTATTCACCCAGTCAATACGGCATTGCTATTATTATTATTATCACCATTGTAACTTGCTTTCATCATCATTATTCCTTCTCACATACGATGGTGCTACAAAATTTTCCAAACCGGCCCAGCCCTCCCTGGGGCAGTGGTGAGCAGACCACCCTTGGGAAGAGC
Source organism: Arctocebus calabarensis (assembly GCA_963573935.1). NCBI lineage: Eukaryota > Metazoa > Chordata > Mammalia > Primates > Lorisidae > Arctocebus > Arctocebus calabarensis. Next base: position 12,774 of record CAUYON010015293.1, read on the forward strand.
TGAAGTTCGTCTGACTCACTGTCTTCAGGGCCTCCTCCCCGCAGAACTTCCTTCCGATGCTGCCTGTATTTTTTAGAGGGTGCTTGAGACTGTTGGAACATGTTGTTTGTGCAGTGATAGTCACCCCTTTTCTGCAAGGTTTGACCTCAGGAGTTGTTTGGGGTTGCTCCAAGGCACAGAGCCCGTGTCACTCAGAAAGAAGTGGCAGGCAGGGGATGAGGGGCTTAGCACAAAGGGGAAGGTTTTGAGCACTGGTGCCCAGCTTGGGTTATAAGCCATATCCATCACTTCCTACCTACGACCACACCGGCAAGTTCCAGGACTTGTCTGAGCTTCAATTTACTTACTTATAAAATGTGAATAACATTGATGTGAAACTCAGAGGAAGGTTATAAAACTTCAATCAGATAAAACACAAAAACCTCTTTATATAATACCTGAGACTTAGTTAATAACCAATAAATTAAAGTTTTCAAAATAATTAATATTATCAATATTATACTTATTTGTCATTTCCACTTAAAGAAATATTTTCTAATACCAAATCTGCTCAAGAATTCTTTCTTTCATTTCCTTATTCGCTGCTAAATAATTCTGAGTACTGCCAGATAGACAAAGCAGGCAGGACAGGGTTCCTGCCTTCATGGAATTTGGAGTAATTTAGGGGGAAGCAAAAATAAACAAGGTAACAAACACATTCCTAATCTCAGGTAGCCGTAGGAGCTGTGCTATAGAGCTCACAGGGCTCTGGGACCGACCAGGTGAGGGTGGTCAGGGCGGAGGCCAAGGAGGAGAGGACTGCCATGCAGAGGTCGGAACCTCCTGGGAGCAGGCGGAGCGATGATCTGGGTGGAGGGTTCCAGGTCGGGGCTGCTGGTGAGACCATGGGCTGGAGCTGCCCGGTCCCTCCCAACCTGAGGTTATCTGGTTTCCTGAAAATGACTGGAAGGGATCCTGTTGAACAGTCTTTTGTTTTTCTCCCCAGATTATTCCATTTCCAGATGGAACTCATTATATCATGTTAAATAACTTGGGGGCTTCAAAGACCCAAAACAAACTAAAGCAGAGGCCGCATTTATTCCCTCCATGTTGAGGTATGAGTCTCCTCGACATCCAGGCCCGTGGGCAGGGCTGGACAACTGACCCCCAGGCTCTGCCAAGGCCCCCAGGAGCGGCTTGACAAACCCCAACTCTACCTTAGTTTTCCTCTCAAGGTTTTCATAGGCAGGGTAGGGAAAGGTAAGAAAAGGAAAGAAAGGCTATATCTCCAGCTTATTTTACCACAACCAAAAAAAAAACCCAGAAAGCTGTATTTGCTGGGTAGCAAATAAAAAAGTAAACTTCAACATAAAAAACTTTGAACAACAAGCAATTAACTAGGTGGCAGCAAAGGGCACCGAGAGAAAAGATGAATTGCCTGAAATAAATAAGGGCTGGGAAGGAAAATGAAAAATGTTCCCTCGGTAAATGGACTCTAATGTGAGGCTCTGTGAAATAAAGAAGCAATTGTTTGATGCAGAAACAACAGCAAAGCGTCCGACTCAAGTCGCAAAGTCACAGAGAGCGATGAGAGCAGGTGTGAATTGCTGAGGGCCTGATTGCTTCCTCCTGTGTGCCAGCAACCCCTGTGTGTTTCTCTGCCCCTCCTCTGCAGGTCTGCCCTGGAGATGGGTCTTTTCTGGCTCCCCCAGCGAGATTACTTGCTCTGAATCTCTCGTGCTCAGAATAAGATGCTGGGGTTCGGGGAGACACAGCCGTCTGTTTTTCCTTCTCCTTCTCACCAGTCAGCTGGCTCCGGAGGCCCATCCTGAGGCCGCCTGTGCCTTTTGTTCTTACTGTTTGTTTGATTGTTTCTTTCTTGTTAAAGAAAGTTAGTAATAATGATGCCAAAAAAGTAACGTTCACATTGTCAAATATGGCATTATTGAGTGCTTTGACTCTGAGGCTCAGTATGAAGTCATCAGTTAACTTCTTATTTTTTTCCAAAGTCTCAGAATCGTCCGTTTTCTTTTCTGAATGTGTTTATCTTCATTCATTCTTTACGTGGTTTTTG
>CAUYON010015294.1:0-40124 GCA_963573935.1 Arctocebus calabarensis
CCCCCCACTCCCCCCCCCGCGCAGGGGGGAGCGTGCCCTGTCATCAGAATAGACACCCTCTCCTAACCCAGGGAAGGGGGGTGGGGGCCCTGGGCTCACGATTAGAGACCCTCTCCTAACCCAGGGAAGGGGGGAGCGTGCCCTGTACTCAGATTAGAGACCCACTCCTAACCCAGGGAAGGTGGGGAGTGTGCCCTGTACTCAGGATTAGAGACCCTCTCCTATCCCAGGGAAGGGGGGAGCGTGCCCTGTGCCCAGGATTAGAGACCCTCTCCTAACCCAGGGAAGGTGGGGAGCGTGCCCTGTGCTCAGATTAGAGACCCTCTCCTAACCCAGGGAAGGGGAGAGTGTGCCCTGTACTCAGGATTAGAGACCCTCTCCTAACCCAGGGAAGGGGGGGAGTGTGCCCTGTGCTCAGGATTAGAGACCCTCTCCTAACCCAGGGAAGGGGGGGTAGCGTGCCCTGTGCTCAGATTAGAGACCCTCTCCTAACCCTGGCCCAGCTTCTCCTAAGCTCTCTGCTCCCCTTTTCCCTGTTTTTACTAATTTCTAATCTTCCTGCACAAGGCCGTCAAGTCAGAGGGTGGGTAACCCAGTTGGAAGCCAGTCTCCCATGAAACATTTTCATGGTGGACGGGGTTTCAGGTGGACACGGGGCCAGCAGACAGCTCCAGTTGGCGGACATAAGGTCATTCCGCAGGCTGTGCACTCGGAGAGTCGCTCTCCATGGTGATGAAAACAACACAAAGTCTACTGTGCAGACCTGGAGGTTCACCTGAGAGCGCAGTGCAGGGATGAAAATACACAAACCCAGAATATTTACATTAGGGAAAAATGCACCACGTGCCGTGCAGCTGGCATCCTGGAGAAAGTGGACCAAGGTTCAGTTATCCAAGGGGGCAGATAATAACCCAGCGTGGGCCAGAGCAGGGGTGAGCTCAGAGGCAGCAAGCAGGTGGCAGCCGCCTCCCACCCCCACCCTTCTCCGGTCATACCATCCACTGCTTGGGACAGGTCCCAGCGCCCCAAGTCAGGAATGGGAAGGCGGCGTGGGAGAGCCCTGCGTACTCCTGAGAATGCAGCGGTCTGTGGGGGCGTCAGTCTGGTTCCATACTTCGTCATTTCACTGTGGCGTGCGGGTTCTATTATGACATATTCTTCTTTAAAAGAAAATCAATTTCCCTGTCCAGGCCCGTTTCAAAAGCTGGAGGTGCTGGGGATGGAGTCTCAGGTAAAGAATTCAGGTTCTAGGGTGATTCCCCCAAGCCCTCCCTGGCTTTCAGACGGAACACGGGTGGGTTCCTCTGCCTCGCCCTGTCCCCCCACCAAGAGGGGAGAGAGGAGGGGGGTGACACCGCGACTCCGGCCTGAGTTGCACGGCAGGGCCAGGCCCCACCAACCCCCATCCGCACCTTCTCCGCCTGCCCGCTGCGCGTGGAACCTTCCCCATAGCGAAGGAATCCCCTCACACCCCGTGTGAATCCCGGGCCTCCGGGGCGGGGAGGCTGTGCACCTGTTCTTCCTCCCGAAACCCTCGCTGGACATGAGGCTACCACGTAGCCAATTCCTTACGGTGATGGTTGCAGCACCTGTGAGTTTTTGGTCTGTGTTTCTGCCCCCCCCAGGCCTCCTGTCTTTCCCAGCACAGAACACCCCCGGGGACACCCACCGAAGCCAGGCTGGTGGCAGACCCCTTACAGGCGAACTCATGCCTCCTGGTCCTTCGGGTTCCGGGGGCCTCATTGCGGGGCCCCTCGGGTGCACAAAGAGGTCCAGAGGGCTGTGAAGCGCCAGGAAGGAGCCACCTGAGCGCGGCCGCCCTCTCGCACCTCCCCGCGGGCGCGGCCACCTGCAAACCGCTGCCTGCACCCAGGGCCCCGAGGCCCCGGAGAAGACCAGAGGAAAAAAGGGGTCCTGGTAGGGGTTTCTGTCGTTATTATGTTTAATAGTCTATGCTCCTCTTCCTATCCATTAATCTAAAATATTTATGGCATAAATAAATATCATGTTTCCAAAAATGATATTCTCATCTCCGACAAAGCTCTTCAACAATGAGTCATTAACATTCAGAAATACGTATGTGCGTTCACATGAAATAATATGCGTATATTTACAGTACAAACGGCCACTGCATCACCATGACCTAACTCAGCGAATGCACTTCATTGTATGTTTTCTACCAAGTATCATTCTTAGCCTCCCTTCCAAGCTAACTCATGTTTTCCTTTTAAAACTTGGAACGCCTGTGGTCCCAGCTACTCTGGAGGCTGAGGCAAGAGAATTGCCTAAGCCCAAAGGTTGGAGGTTGCTCTGAGCTGTGATGCCACAGTGCTCTACAGCTATAGTGAGACTCTGTCTCAAAAAAAAAACAAAAAGAAAGAAAAAAACTCGGAACAAATGAATTAAAGAAAAATAAGATTTTTTAAATGAGTTTGAACACAATATACACAAATTGAAGAAAAATGTTGGTTGCAATCTTTGGAAAATTAGTGGAAATCTCCATTTTTCTAAAATGTGTGGCTGTCACTATTATAACATCGCCTCAAATGTTCTGAAGCACCTTCAAAACAAAAAGACGTAGAATATTTTTACTACCTGTTACAATGGGGGTATTAACTGTATTTCATCTGGAAGTTACCTGATGGAAATATCCATCCTTGGCACAATTCAAGGAGAAAAATGAGAATAAATTTTTTAGGAATGCATGGCTGCGTGGCTTACAGCTGGTCCACTGGTGGGTCACAGATGTTCACCGTATAGGGACCTGGGAAATGGAACGGTCATAGGCTTCAGATTTCTCAGAGTTCTTAATAGCCTAGTTTTACATTTCTCTTCTTGAGTTAGTAGTAAACTCAAGCTGTTGGCATCTGGAATCGGTCTAAAGCCAAGTTCCTAGTGCTTCTTTTTTTCTCTCCCATCTTTTCTTTTCTTTCTCTCTCTCTCTCTCTCTCTCTCTCTCTCTCTCTCTCTCTCTTTATTTATTTATTTATTTTTTTGCAGTTTTTGACCAGTGCCGGGTTTGAACCCACCACCTCCTGCATATGGGGCCTGTGTCTTACTCCTTTGAGCCACAGGCGCCGCCCCTTTCCCACCTTTTCTTAAGAAGTTTCAACACCAGATAGGAGCAAGAGAAACACTACATGTGCTGTTACACGGTTGGCTGCCATGGGCCGTTTCTTGTTACAAAACCACCCCACTCCAGCTGTCTTCCATATTGTGAAATAGTAAAACACACGCACGCCTTGAAAAAATAAGCTGTGTAATTATTATAAGCAATTTAATTTTGAAAAATGTCAGGTCCAAAGACTAAAAGAGCTGGAGCTGTTAGAGGGTGGAAAGAGGGAAAAAAAGGTGATCCTTTTTCAGGTAATTGCCCGCTTTGTACCTATTTATTTATTTTGTGCTAGCTACTTCTGAGCAAATCCTAGCATCTCTGCAATCTTATAATGATATTTTCGAGATAATATCTGAAATGAATTACACCAAAATGTATATGTTCAAAGCAACTATGAGGCAAATTTTACCTTTTGAATAAATTGAAAATATTTCGATGTATTTTGTAAAATTATCCAATTTTTTTTCATTTACTGCACTCTTTTAGGGTAGAATATATTATAAACTACAGCGCGCCCCACAGGACACCCCTAAAGTCACCCTACATACAGGGTGTAGACTATATAAATTGTCTACAAAATACTCTCTATGTGTTCACCGTGTCTTTGTAAGATTTTGTAATGAATATTTTAAAAATAAAGATGCATTTAGCTACAACTTTCTGTTTTCTCTATGTATAATAGTGACATTAGGGGTGACATTTGGACACACTGTATTGTGTACTTAAAAAGTGGCTGAAACACTTTAGTTTTAGACAATGTACAACTTGGGTGGCGCCTGTGGCTCAGCCCCCTCCCACCCCTCCTTCCCTCTCCTCTTGACTTGAGTTTAATTGTGTTTTTCTCCTGTGCAAGTGTACAAGTAACACTTCTACTGGTTTCATATTAGTGTTGAGTACAAGCGATACTTGCTTTTCCATTCTTGTGATACTTTACTAAAGAGAATATTCTTCAACTCCATCCACGTTAATACAAAAGATGTTAAGTCTCCATGGCTGAATAGGACTCCACGGTGTGTGTGTGAGTGTGTGTGTGTATATACAACAGTTTATTAATCCATTTATGGATTGATGGGCACTTGGGTTGATTCTTGGTGATTGTAATTTTTTTTTTATTATTAAGACTGAGTCTCACTCTGTTGCCCTGGGTAGAGTGCCGTAGCATTATATCTCACATCAACCTCAAACTCTTGGGCACAAAGGATCCTCCTGCGTCAGCCTCCCAAGTAGCTGGAACTATAGGTGCTCACCACAACGTCTGGCTGTTTTTTCTATTTTTAGTAGAGACAAGTTCTCGCTCTGGCTCAGGCTGGTCTCCAGCTGCTGAGCTCAGATGATCCACTCACCTCAACCTCTCAGAGTGTTAGGATGATAGGTGTGAGGCCCCCACTCCCAGCGTTGGTGATTGTGATATGAGGTGTGATGGACGTTGTAGTGCAAATGTCCTTATGATAAAATTATTTTTTTTTCCTTCTGGGTAGATACTTAGTAATGGGATTGAATGATCAAGTGGAAGGTCTACTTTTAGCTCTTTGAGGATTCTCCTTTCTTTTTTCCGAAGAGGCTGCTTTGATTTACAATCCCACCAACAGTGGGGATTGCCAGCATCTGCACTTTGAGACTTTGTGATGTGGGCCGTTCTTCTTTGTCTCGTGATAAATTAATTTTAATTTAATTTTATTAGAAGTTAATAAGCGGGTACAGATGTTTAGGTTACATTGTTTTCATTTCTAAGGTAAAGTTCAAGTTGTAGTTGAGCCCTTCATCCATGGGGCTGCTGAACACCCTCACATTGTGAACCTTAAGTGAGATTCCGCCCACCAGGGGGCGTGCTGAACACCCTCACATTGTGCACATCAGGTGAGATCCTGCCCACCAGGGGGCGTGCTGAACACCCTCACCTTGTGCACCTAAGGTGAGATCCGCCCACCAGGGGGCATGCTGAACACCCTCACCTTGTGTACATTAGTTGAGATCCGCCCACCAGGGGGCGTGCTGAACACCCTCACCTTGTGCACATCAGGTGAGATCCTGCTCACCAGGGGGTGTGCTGAACACCCTCACACTCTGCTCATCAGGTGAGATCCCGCCCACCCGGGGGCATGCTGAACACCCTCACCTTGTGCACCTCAGGTGAGATCCGCCAATTGTTCTCCTTCCTCGCCCCCCTCCCCCTTGCTGGAGTATATTTGGGTTTTTTCTTTCTTGCGGGTGTGTTTATATGTCAGTTTCATATTAGTATTGAGTACACTGGATATTTATTTTTCCATTCCAGAGATACTTTCTGGTACACATACATGTCTTTGTGGTAAATAATGGAATTGTGGGATCAAATGGAAAGTCAACTTTTAGTTCTTTGAAAATTCTCCATTGTTCTTTTCATAAAGGCTGCAGTCCCACCTGCAGTGTAGAAGTGTTCCCTTCCCTCCACATCCACACTGACATCTGCAGCTTTGGACTTTGTGATGTGGGCCCTTCTCAGTGGAGTTAGGTGGTATCTCAGAGTGGTTTTAATTTGCATTTCTCTGATGATTAGGGGAGAGGTGGTTTTGATTTGCATTTCTCTGATGAGTAGGAGGGATGAGTAGTTTTCATGTGTTAGTTATTTAGCTGTCTTCTTCAGGGAAGGTTCTGGTTCACATCTCTTACCCAATGATAAATGCGATTGTTCGCTCTTGTTTTGTGGATTAAGTTCAATTCTCTGTAGATTCTGGTTATCAGTCTTTTGTCGGATTTACAACATGTAAATATCTTTTCCCATGCTAAAGTTTTTCTATTTGCTTTAATTGTTGTGTCTTTAGATGTGAAGAAGCTTTTTAGCTTAATTCAATCCCATTTACTGATTTTTGTTATTGCTGCAATTGCCAGTGGGGTCTTCTTCATAAATTCGTTCTGTGGGCTGAGATCATCAGGGTTTTTTTCCATCCTTTCTTCTAGGATTTTTATTGTTTTGTGTCTCAGATTTAAATATTTTATCCATTGTGAATCAATTTTTATAACAATTTCTAATTGTGTATTTTTAAATTTCTCATCATTCTCCATTATTGAAAAAATTTGTTCATGGATAACATTATATGGTATGTTCAGTCTTGGCTTTGCTTTTTAATTTAGTGTTATGTAAGTATTTTCTCCATTTTTTTTTTTTTTTGGTGGAGACAGAGTCTCACTCTATCGCCCTCACTAGAGTGCTGTGGTATCACAGCTCACAGCAACCTCCAACTCCAGAGCTTAGGTGATTATCTTGCCTCAGCCTCCCGAGTAGCTGGGACTACAGGTGCTCACCATAATGCCTGGCTATTTTTTTTTGTTATTGCAGTTTGGCCGGGGCTGGGTTTGAACCTGCCACCCTCAGTATATGGGGCCAGTGCTCTACCTACTGAGTCACAGGCACTGCCCCCCATCTTTTTATAAATGTCCCATAAACATAAATTTTGATGGATGCACAAACCATCACTTAATCATTTCCCCATTGCTGGAGGTTTTGTTGTTAAATTTCTATATGCATTAAGCTTACTTTTCTGTTATTTTTAATTATGTTCTTATGAAAATTACTCAGGAGTGCAATTATCAGATCAAACAATAAGAACACTATTTTAAGATTTATTTTAAGGTTTTTCAGAAAAGTGGCACTGAGGTACATGTACTCTGGTCACAAATAGAAGTGTCTGACTCACTGTATCCTTACCAGCACTGAGGATTACCATGTTATTAAATTTACTACTATGGGTGGCAAAAATATATTTTTATTCATTTAATTGTTGTGATATTAAGACTTAATACAAAACCAAGAATATAAAATGTCTCATATTTAAAAAATTATCGATCATGTGAAATTTTGAATATGGTGGGTTAAGTAAAACATATTATTCAATTTGAAATTTAATATGTATATCACATTACACTTTTAACTGAAGAAAGTTAGAAGAAAACTAATATAGGAAAAGATATGGCACAGTTCAGACGTCTAGTCCTGCCAATCCTCATGTGGAAATTTACTGGCCAGTGTTGCAGGTGGAGCCTGGTGGGAGGCGGGGCCTGGTGGGAGGAGGGGCCTGGTGGGAGGAGGGGCCTGGTGGGAGGTATTTGGGTCATGGGGGCAGATCCTTCTTGAAGGGCCTGGTGCCCTCTCAATGATCATGAGTAAGTTTTTAATTTATTAGTTCATGCATTTTTTTTTGAAGGAGCCTGGTACCACATCCTCTGTCGTTTGCTCCCACCGTTGCCCTGTGACACGTCTGTTCCCCTCACCCTTCCACCTTGACTGGGAGCTCCTTGCCCCCATCACCAGAAGGAGAAGCTGGCACAATTTTTAACTCTTTATGAAAACACATGTTTTCAATCTGGCCTAAGCTTGATGATGGGGTACCAGTGTCCTAGAGTCAGACCGTCTATAATTTAACACACCCACCTCCACTCCTTATGTGCTAGTTTTGTTATTTGTAAGTAGAAGTAATGATTGTAACTTTTTTCTCCCCAAACATAGGAAGAATAAAATTAGATAATTTGTGTAACATCCGATGGAAGATACTTGAAGCATACAAAAATTTCATTAAATACAGGTACAATTGACATTCATAGTAATAATTAAAACATCTATTTTAGTGAATTTCTACCTTTGTTATTCTTATATAAGTATAAACCATATCTGCCACTGCTATTTTTAAACAGTAGAATTAAACTTTCCTGTGTAATTGATGCTGCCTCAAAATTGCCTGGAGTGTTGAGTTGCAAACTTGCTTGTCCTTGTCTATTAAGGACAATTTTCAGCTATAAAATTTGCATAAGTGGGGGCAGTACCTGTGGCTCAAAGGAGTAGGGCGCTGGCCCCATATGCTAGAGGTGGCGGGTTCAAACCCAGCCCTGGCCAAACACTGCAAAAAAAAAAAAAAGTTGCATAAGTGTACATTTCACTGCCTTCCTCAGATACATTTTGGCCACTGATTTTTCTTACTATCATTTTTTTTTAAGAAATTAAAACAAGCTCAGTAGGGCATCAGCCACATACACTGGGGCTGGTGAGTTTGAACCTGACCCTGGGCCTGCTAAACAACAATGACAACAACAACAAAAAATAGCCAGGCGTTGTGGCAGGTGCCTATAGTTCCAGCTACTTGGGAGGCTGAGGCAAGAGAATCACTTAAAACCAACACTTGGAGGTTGCTGTGAGCTGTGATGCAACAGCACTCAACAGAGGGTGACATAGTGAGACTCTGTCTCAACAAAAAGAGAAAAAATTAAAACAATTTTCTAGAATTATAGTGGAATCTGGCATTAATTTATTTGAGACATTTTCTTCCAATTGTATGATTACCAGTGTGTGAGTTGTAATGATTCCCCCTTCTTTTCCAATAAGTTCAAAAGTATTCACAAATTTCATCTCCCAGAATGGTTCCTCTAAAATGAGGCACAAACATTAAAAAAAAAAAAATCCCTCAAAGACACAGTGTGTCAAATAAATAGAGTGCTATTTTGTAAACATGACTCGTTATTTGGCTGGCCTCACAGAAGCAGTGATGTATCAGCAAGACAAATATCAGATGTGTTGACATTTTGGTTAAAGCAGTAGCTTTGATTCACTTTCTGTTACAAAAACATCAGGCTCAAGATTTTATGAGAAATACATTATTATTCAAATCAAGGCAACAGCTATTTCTTGGGAAACTGCTATCTTTAAGGTCCTCTTGCAACACAGTATAGGAGATGGAAAGAAAGTAAAGGCATGATGATTTTGTATAAGGAGCTTTTGAAATGACATGAAAATATTAAAAGTAAAAGATGAAAAAACTTACTGATTACATGCAGCAAAAGAGGAAGAGGAAGAAACCCCAGGTAGGTGGTGCGGGAATGCTGTTCCTGTCTGGGGTGTGGCTACTGTGAGGTTCCTGCATGGAGTCAATGGGGGAGACCAGAGGGGAAGCAATGGCCTTTCCTGCCTTGTGTGGTCATGGGGTTTTGAGCAAAATTTAGATCATAAAAAGGAACTGAATTGCTTCCTAAGTAGAAAGGAGGCATTTCAAAAGGATGGGGCATGATGATCCAAAACGCTGAGGGTGGATGCTAAAGCTGCTGCCCAAGAGAAGACAGTGAAAAGTGATTGCAAGGAAATAGGGTGATTACTGGGCGGAAGGCAACTGGGGTGGGGTGGGTGTGGGCAGGACAGACTTGGGAGCTATCGCTCTGACTCTGCTTGAGAATATTAAATTGGCCCAGATCTGTACATGAAGCAAGTACCTGTTAAAATTAATTCTGTTCAGAGCTCAAAGTTCCAAAAAAATTATTTTGGAATTGTCTCAAGAAGTAGCGTATCACACACACACAACTTCTGTATTAATGGGTGGAGAATCTGAATACTTTCCATTCAGATATTTGGAATATTATTATTCCCATCTGTTAGCTTCTAAATCTATGTGAAAAGTTATTGCAAGTGTAATTCAGCCTTCTGTCTGCATGTGTTTTGAAATGAGTTTGGATGTATTTCTCCCCTTGAGCTCATAGTCCCCGGCTTCAACCCAGAGCAGGCCCCGTTCTCTAACTGAGATTACGCACACTGGCAGATGTCATTGATAAGTTAATTAACGTAGTCTATTTTTTTTCTAGATGCAACGTTATGTTTGATGGCCAAAGAACCCCCCAAAACCTACCATTTATCAATAGGATGATTCACCCAGACCAGTCAGTCCAGCAGAAGACGCACAGAGTTTTCAGCTCACCCGCCTGGCTTCATTTTTGGCATCCATGTATTCCATCTCATATTTCTAACTGAGCCAGAATCACTAGGCTTTTTCTATTAGTCACAGTTCATAAGACTCAAAGAAGACATCCGATCAGTAGCCGCACCTCAGTGGAGTTTTTCCCAAATGAAATAAGCTCTATAGAGAAGATTCTAGGCAATAATAAGAGAGTGGTTCAAGTTAGTCTGTGGCATTTGTTTAGTTCTTTCTTTCATTTGTTTTTTTTTTGCAGTTTTTGGCCAGGGCTGGGTTTGAACCCGCCATCTCCAGCACATGGGGCCGGCGCACTACTCCCTTGAGCCACAGGCGCTGCCCTGTTTGGTTCTTTCTTTTCCCAACTCCGAAGAGGAGAAAACTCACAGAGTCTGCTTCAGAGGTGACTTCGTTGGTTTCAGCTTGATTTAAATCCTCTGTGCTCCTGGTTCGTATTCATTTTTTGCTTCAGAGAAAATATGCTTTAAAATCCTCATACTATGCTTGGCTACCTACAGTTCTTTTTAGAAAATGCTTTGGAAGAGTTACTCGACATTTTCAAGATCCCACTGAGGACTCGTCACCGGTCAGCCCATCTTGCAAAGTGCTATTTCCAGGAATGACATCACTGGGCCCTTGGAAAGGATTCAGCGAGGGTTTCCTTATAGCGCGTATTTTTCTGGTGCTTCCTGATTTAGTGTGCAAGCTAAGTTTATTTTAGGTGCACATTTTTTTTTTTTAAATAAGGATACAAGAACTGGACCAGAAGGCTGGGTGGTTCATTGGCTATTTTAAGCGAGTTTGATAAGGGAGAATACAGGTAAGAAAAGCCAAAACGCCTGCCAGGCAGAGAGGAGAGTGTCTCACTGCTTCTTGCCATTTGGGCTGACGAAGTCGTGTTACCCTGTGAGCAGAAGTGAGAGGCAGGACATGTCCAGGGAAGTTGGAGCTCTGAGTTGCGTGAACAGGATGGACAGGGAAGACAGAGAGAAGCCAATTTTGCTGTCTTGTCCTCATGATTTTGTTTTTTCTTCTGCAGCTCAGCCCTAAATCTCCCAAAGCAAAAAGCAAAAAGCAAAGCAAGGCTGAATGGACAACAGACAAGCAAATACTGAAACTAAATATTTATTTACTTGGGGTTTTGGGCAGAGTGAGGACTGGCGTTCACCAGCACGGTGAGGCCAGAGAGAACGCGTCTTTGTCTGCTTGGGGAGCACGCTTCACGCCTCGCTGAGTTCTGCTTGGAAGTCTGATGCTTCCCAGGAAATCAGCACTTGTGCATATGGTGTCCTGGACTCCGTAGGGAAAGCAGGTAGCTTGTGTTCTAGGAGAAAGGGTGGTAAGGTTATTTTAGTTTGGAGAAAAGCCCTCTGTTTTATTGTCCAATAAAACATCCCTATGAAAATGGCTTGAAATTCTAAAATAATAACTGAAGATTGGCTGTTGGGTTTTCTTGAGAATACATTAAAAATTACACTTTGGCTTCACGGTATGTGTTAGAATTATGGGTTTCCAGAGGCAGCATTCGAACTGTCTCCCTTCACCCTTTCTTGGATTTTCTCCCCCCTCCCATTTCAGTCTCAGGCCGTCATAGCTCCTGAGCTCTGGAGCTACCAAATCATCACCGGGAGAAGGGTCAGGACACAAACTGGGTTGACAGTTACCTGCAGGCTCTCCTGTACGTGAGGTAACAGAGGATTCTCTCAAACTATAAACGCCTGATGTTACAAAGCTAGTTCTAATTCCTGACATTTAATGAAAAGGAGAGCAAGGGATTATATTTGAGATTTTACACACACACACACACACACACGATAGTTATACACTCTCACGTATATGTATAAAAGCATCACTGTACCTACTAAAATTTCCAGTGAAAAACAAAGCAAAATAAATATATTGCTTAAATTATGACTTAATTTCCAAGTTGCCTGGAGCCAGGCTGAGGGGTTTGTTGGACTCCTGTGTTTCATGTCTCTCTGAACAACACAGGAATGTAGAACCACGTTGCAGTCTTTCATTGAAACGTTAATTGAAAGGCACATAGTCAGCCAGGGGCGGTGGCTCAGGCCTGTAATCCCAGCACTAGGTGGATAGCTTGAGCTCAGGAGTTGGAGACCACCTGAGCAAGAGCAAGACCTTGTCTCTACTAAAAATAGAAAAACTAGCCAGGCACCGGTGGCTCATGCCTATAACCCCAGCTCTCTGGGAGGCTGAGGCAGGTGCATTGCCTAAGATCACAGGTTTGAAACCAGCCTGAGCCAGAGTGAGATCTCATCTCTAAAAATAGCTGGGTGTTGTGGTGGTGCCTGTAGTCTCAGCTGCTTGGGAGGCTGAGGCAAGAGAATTACTTAAGTCCAAGAGTTTGAGGTTGCTATGAGCTATGATGCCACGGCACTCTACCCAGAGCAACAAAGTGAGACTCTGTTTCAAAAAAATAAAATAAAATAAATAAATAAGTAAATAGAAAGAGAAACTAGCTGGTCGTTGTGTCGAGCACCTGTAGTTCCAGCTACTCAGGAGGCTGAGGCAGGAGGATCACCTGAGCTCAGGAGTTCCAGGCTGCTGTGAGCTAGGCTGACACCAGTGCACTCCAGAAAAAAAGAAAAAAAACAGCACAGAGCTGCCAAGTTACAGGAATCATGTCTTCTGCTCATGCCTGACTCCTCATGTCTCCTTAGAACGGTGGCATTGTCTTCCTCTGAGCCCCATGCGTCCTCTGTGCCCTCTGCAGCTCTCTGACCTCCACCCAGCCACCCACGCTGCAGACTGGGCGCCCTCTGATTTCTATTCCTCCTTCACGGTTCACGTTCAGCCAGATCTCTATGGACTACTTATTTAGCCCCATAAACGGGTTCTGAGTGGTCCCCACATTCTCAGCCTCCTGGAAAGGCTCTGGTACAGGCCCTCCGCACCTTTTGTTTGGATTTCCCAGCAGCTGCCTCGACAGTGTCCCAGCATTGAGATTCTAGACTTCACACCCCTCGGGGATACTGAAGGGTTAATCTAAAACAAAGACCCCACCATCCAACTCCACCTGAAACTTAGTAGCTGACCCCTATTTTCTGTAGGGAAAATATCAACCTACCAAGCACTGTAGTAGCTTGACACCATCATCTTCCTTTATCTACAGCTTTAGTTTTTCTAGAATATTAGAAATCTTTTTCCTGAAGCCCCTCTTTCTATGCTGCTAATATGAATGTTGAAAGGATCATTTGCTTTTGCACCAGATTAGACTAGCCGTACAAGCTGCCTCACCTGCTAAAAAGTGACTGTTCCCGGAAAGGTAGCACATTTCCAAACAGGCAAACGTCTGGCAGCGCTCATTAGCTTTTGGGTAAAATGTCACTTCGCCCACCAGCCTTCCTCATCCTCGGCTAAGGCCACACCACCTACCAGGACAGACACATCTGTGTATATGATGCCTCTTCTCAAACCCCAGTCCAGTTATGACCGTATACGAGTAGTTAAGCAAGTGGGCAGCACATTTATTAGTTAGATACGGTCTCAGGTTGAAAAGCAAAGAGAACGTGCAGCTTTGCTGTAAGAAAAAAAGTCACACCTAAAAAATTGTTCCTATTTGTCTGTTTAGTTGTATTGGAAATTTACTTCGACCTAGCTTTAAATCACAGCTAGGGTTTTCTCTCTCTGTAATATATACACACCGGTTTTGAGCTTGAAGAAATATAAACAATATGTGTGCAAAAGAGAATTATTTAAGTATGAAAGATTTTGAGTATGGGGAATTTTGATTTTACAATTTTTTCCCTAATTTCTCCTTGATTCTTCTTTCCAATTTCAGGACTGGAACTTGTACTGAATGCTCCATGCTGAGATAAAGGATGAACAACTTGTAATACCTCCCTGAAAGAGCGCAGGGGAGAAAGACACGGAGATTTTTAAAGACTCTCAAATCAGTGGGCCATTAAATATAAAACTCCTCTTTGTTTCAACCAGCGAGTCCCAGCATGTTATGTAAAACCCCTCTCTTTCAATTCAGAAAGACAATGTGAGAAGAATTAAAATGTCTGGTAGCTGTGTTATAAAATGTCCAGCTTAAAAATTTAACCTCAGGGGTTTTGAATTTCATATCTTCACATCCGTCAGGGACCGATTTGTCCCCTGGTGGCTTGAAGGAGTCCCCTGGAACAGCTCTGAGCCACTTCCATAGGTGGTTAAACATGAGCAGGTGGGTCGGGGATTCGACTGGGCCCGTTTGGCTGGCCAGGGCAACCTGGGCCACTGTGGGAATGGGGCTAATCGGTTGCAGGTGGGAGGGGACCTTGCAGGTGAGTTGTTTTGGGGAGCTGGTTGTTTGGGGGGGACTGATTAATGTCCCTGGGACTTTCTGATATGGACAGATAGATACAAGTTGTTATGGGAACGTGTCATGGGAATGCAGTTGATAAAGACACTGGGAATTTCCAAGAAGCAGCCGACACCCTCAAAGCCATGTGTCAAATCCAGCACTGAGCTCTCCACGATGCCTGTGGTCATGAGGGTGGGGCCCAGCTTGCTGTTAAAGTAAACTCCTTCCTTGCTTAAACTTTTCTTGCTCTTGTCGTCTTCTGTTATTTTGGTGACTGCCCGGAGCTATGGCTGTGATGCCAGACAGTGTCTCCTACAGAACTTTCCTTGTCTGAGTTCAGACCTTTGAGGACATGGGTGCTCAGGTGGTCGGGGAGACTAGTCACGGAGAGGACAGATGCCCCGGCAGGTGCTGAGCGGCTTTGCTCCCCGGAGCCTGGCTCTGCTTCCTCGGCCCACTGACTCACGACGCCCTCCGTTAGCCTTGCCCTGGGGCTGGTGCTCCTTCCTGGGCACCTGCTCGGGAGACCCTCTCTGCCTCTCTACAGAGACCCACGGAGAGGGTCTCAGCTAGACATCCCCAAAGATGGGCCCAAGGAAACTGTTCTCGTTTGTTTAAAACACATCGAATAATAGCTCCGGTGTTCACTACATTATCATGTGCTACAAAACTTTCATTACAATTTAAGTATTGTGAATCTTCAGAAGAGTGGCATGTTACCTAAGGATTTTATATCTGCTCGGTTACTGTTCTTCAGAATATACTTTAGGAGAGCTTGATCGATGCAAATTTTGAATCTCATATTAGGATAAATAAAAATTAGAAGACTTAAAAATATGACAAATAAGACACTTTAGCAGAGGTCCTTTCTGTACATTCCATTTTATAATTTTAAAAGATTTCAAAGAAACTTTTTCTCACCAATCTTCCTGACTTAGAGTCACATAATTCATTTCAAATTTTAGGTGAATATAATGAGTTAATGCCTAAGTTTTCCTGAATTAACTTTATATCTAGGTTTATATAATTCCATTAATTTGTTTAATTCTTTAAAAGACTGCTGTCTCAGATGATGTAAAAGTTGATACTTGAAAAGGTTGAATTAAACGATTAAGGCATTTGGATTGAAATTTTATATTTTGTATACTTTTTATTATTTTGATAAAAGATTAAGCCACAATCTCAATTTTTTTCTAAGAATGTATTTATATTTAATGTCAAAAAGCAATTGAATTATATCACAACCTTATTTTCTTATGGATTTCATCCCCAAATCATTGTTCTCTTCTTTGGGTTAAATAAAAGCATTGAAAAAGGAATGAATTGTGAAAAACATAACTTCTTAAACATTCCTTTCCATGTGTATTGTAACTATCAATTATAGTTTTAGATCATATTTTGAGAGATATATGTATAATAGATAGACTGATGTGTGTGTATGAACATAAATATAAAAATTATTTAAAGTATATACTATGACAATTACTGACCCCTCAATGGAAACATTTTATGATAATGGTAAAAAGCATTTTTTTTTGTAGTGGGAAAGGTAAAAATATTGGCATCTAATCTTGCTTGATTAGATTTTCAGGGTTGATTAAACTTTATTGGGCTGTTAGCAATTTGAAATACCAATTTCTATTTGTATGGGGGTGCAGGAATAGCATGGAAATGTTAATGGCGGCAATCTTCATCAAGAAAATGTCTGTTGAGTTGGACAGTGAAGGTCATATATAAACTTAGGCAATCTCTGTGCAGAGAAAAGCGTTTAGAGAAGACGCATCACGAGAAAGATACTCATTAACTAGCGTGGTTTTAGGAAAATGGTCAGCGCAGAGCTGGGGCATGTTGTGTTTGTGTGGGAATTTCACATTACTCTGACCCTGCGATACTGTATCTGCTAAGGTGTGTGGACGACAGGGCTTTTTGAAGGTGGTAGCAATGTTGTGAATGTCTATCAGCCAGCGAGCACTGTGTTAAGAATTATTAGAAACTGTGGTAAAGGGAATAAACCAGATGCAGAAAGATGTGTACTATATAATCTCACTTATCTGTGGAATCTAAAATGTTAGACTTACAGATATAGAGCAGAATGGGGCTGGGCACTGGGGGCTTACAGAGAGGGGTCCAGCTTTTCTCGTGGTCTGTTTTCTTTTTTTCAATGACTTGGTCTTCCCCTATGCTCTGACTACCTGATGGTCCCTCCAAATCTTCCCACTGCCCCCAGCTACCTTCACAGATGCTAAAGGGAGAAAGATGGAGGCTTGAAAGTCCTGTCTACTCAGAACTTCTTCGAGGGGTGGCACCTGTGGCTCAAAGGAGTAGGGCGCTGGCTCCATATGCTGGAGGTGGCGAGTTCAAATCTGACCCTAGCCAAAAACTGCAAAAAAAAGAAAAAAAAAAAAGAAAAAAGAAATCCTTCAAGAGGAATCTCTCCTGGCATCAAAACTCTAACATTAGATAAAAACCGTTGATATTAGGTACTGCTCTGGATTCTAGAGCTAGAAAGACATAGCATAGCTTAGCTTCGCCCCCGAAAAGTGCACCTTTAAGGTGATGCAGCTCAGAACTATTTACATACATCTGGTTAATTTTAACTGGCACAACTAATTTTTTAGCGGATGTGACTGTTTCTCCAGCACTCTGGTACAGTTCCTCTTATATTCAAACTCTCCCCATAGCACTTTGTCTGGCCCCCTCACTTACCCGGGTCACCCTGAGGACTCCTGAAGTAAATGGCATCTGTCCACGTGGTGGAGTGGAACGTAAGCGCTTAGAGCTCAATGTGGGGTGTGACTATGGTGGGGGGGAAATGACAGGGACCAGGTCTCAGAGACCTTCCTACCCTCCTTCCAGACCGTGCCTCTCTACCCAGGGTCTACCAAGCCAGCCCGTTTATTTTCATGAGACGTCTATACACAGGTGCCTGTGGCTCAGTGAGTAGGGTGCCAGCCCCATATACCGAGGGTGGTGAGTTCAAACCCGGCCCCGGCCGAACTGCAACAAAAAACAGCCGGGCGTTGTGGCGGGCACCTGTGGTCCCAGCTACTCAGGAGGCTGTGGCAGGAGAATCACCTAAGCCCAGGAGTTGGAGGTTGCTGTGAGCCTTGTGACGCCACGGCACTCTACCGAGGGTGATAAAGTCAGACTGTCTCAAAACAAAAACAAAAACTAACCATGAGTGTGTGATGTTACTGAAAAAAGGGAACTTGCATTTGTGGACAACCTCCTATTTTAAATTACATTTCAGTATGCTTACCATCTCTGTCAGTTTACATTATCCTCATGTCTGGACAGTTTAGTATCAGGCAGTCTGATGAAGAGTGCATAAGTTAGGCAGAGATTATGGATTTTCTGTTCTGAGTTCATGCCTTAAAAAAGAAGGGTTAAAAAAAAGAAAACCTTTATGGAATTAAACTATTGCCTTAATCCCCAAACTGCTAGATTTCTGTTATGTGTACACTGTACAATCCCAGTGCTTTTGACACTCAGCTTGACAGCGGTGTTGGGTCTGCAGTTCAAGTTCCAGCCGGGAACACAACTTAATACCAGTGTATTCCAAGTCTGCACAAACGGGTTTCACAGCAGAGGCGATGAGGACACAGCCATGAGGCCGTGGTGGACAAAGAAGTGCACCCACCACTCTTCTGTCTCACTGGTCATCAGGTGAGGCCTCTGCTGGGACGTGTTTCAGGTTGTGCAAGGGCCAGGTACCTTCCCAAAGTGTGTGACCCATTTCCCAGAGGAAGAATGGCTATGTTGGCATCTGTGAGATGCTAAGATAAGAAATTTCCCCCCAGGACCTTCTCCTCCAGCCACCTGTGCTTTCGGAAGACCAGAAATGCCCGATAAGAAGGGCTTCGTTATTTCTTGCTTTACAGAAAGCTTTTTCTGCAGTGTAAAACCTGAAAAAGCGTGTAGAGAATGTGGGTAGTTCTGTACGTCTTGTGCTCAGAGGTCACCCCAGCCAGTCAAGTACTGGGCCGTGGAAGCACTTGGCACAACACCGCGGCATCAACAGGTTGCCGTGGCCCTGCAGGGCGTCCAGGTGGTGGTCTTCTGGGTGCTGCCATGAGCACGTAGGTTCCCTGGACTCTGAGTCTTACTTATGGATTTAAATTCTCATTTTTTGTTTTGAGACAGAGTCTCACTTCATTGCCCTCGGTGGAGTGCTGTGATGTCACAGCTCAAACTCTCAGGCTCAAGCGATCCTCTTGCCTTAGGTTTTCATTTTTAGTACAGGTGGGGTTTCTTTCTTGCTCAGGCTGGTTTCAAACAGCTGAGCTCAGGCCATCCACCCGCCTCAGCCTCCCAGAGTGCTGGGATCACAGGTGTGAGCCATTGTTTACCTTCTTTTTTTGCTAATTATCCAAACACGTATTTGCATTAGTGCTATATGTCTTTAAAGCATTAGTGGAATCCCACTGACTGCCCTGTCCAGTTTGCTCTGAGCTACATTTTACACCACGTTCGTTCTTGTTCTCTAGGCATTCAGGGCCTGAAATTTATTGATGAGTACCCATGGGGCTATTTGTAGCTGAGAATGACAGTCCCCCACCATGGACAGCATCTCGAAAATTCTGATCTTTGGTTAAAATGAAAACCCAAGTGTGATGATTAGGCTGAAGAGTTTGGTGTCTTCACTTATAGTCTGGAAACACAGCACTTTTAACCATATGCCTTTTGGCCTCGTCACCACGAAGAGATCTGGCAAACTAAATAGAAGCTTCCCAAATGCACAACATCTTACGGATGTATGTGATAATTTTCACAGGGAGGGTCATTTTGTAATCATAAAACGTTATGATTATAATTAAGAGGTGAAAATCCCAGAGAAAATATTTCTTAAATGCCAAAAGAAAGGTTATTATGCACAGTATTTTGCGAGCTCCCTGTAAATCAATGACAAAAATTAAAGAGTGTTTAATTTAAAAAGCAACAAAAGATTACAGAGATCAGAGAGAAAAACTAAAACCATAATGAGATCTCATTTTTCATACATTATATTAGCAACAACAGGGCAGCGACTTCCAGAACTCAGCCATAACCATTGCTCCTTTCCTGGACCACAAGAAAGAATCACGTGTTTTCTTTGCAAGTAGATGAGGCAGGTGGCTGATGAGTGCCAATGGGTAACTTGCATCGCGTCTGAACTAGGCGTGTAAAGATTGTCTTTCTCCCCTTGTCCTGTGGTAAGTGGCCTGGGATAACATTGGTTCCAGACAGTGTGATGGCCAGGAGCGTGACCCTGGTGATTGAATGAGATGTGGGTGTGATGTGTTTATTTAATGATCTGTGGCATCATGACGCCATCTTGACTGACGGGAAAACTAAAACTGGTGACATCCGATTTGAAACTGGTATATTATTTTTTTGGAAAAAAATTTAAGAATTTGTATCAAAATTCATCATTTTCATGCTACTTACTTAAAACATGTCTATTATTCTAACAGAGATAACCTCACAAAGGTAAAAAAAAAATGTTGATTGCAGAAATTTTTAAAATAAGCTATTGAAAATGAGCTATCTGTGAATAAACAAAGTGGCTTATCCAAAACACAGAAAACTACCCAAGAGCAGTTGTGTAATAAAATACTTACACTTACTACCACACTAAAACACCATTGACAGGTTAGCAGGAACAAGAAATCTATCAAATGATAGAAAGCTTTTTGCAGTCACTTATATTATGTTTAAAAAATAAACCGAAAGGGCAGTACTTGTGGCTCAAGGAATAGGGAGCTGGCCCCATATACCGGAGGTGGTGGGTTCAGACCCAGACCTGGCCAAAAAAAAGAAAGAAAAGAAACCAAAAACTTTGAGACAAGTACGTAAATGTGAGAAGTAGGGAAAACCTTGTATAATATTCACTAAACTATTGAACAGCATAGTTTACTGTGACAGGGAAGGAGAGAAGGAAGGAACTTGGGACTTATACATTTAGATTTACAAGGCATTTAGATTTAAAAGACAATTGTATAGTAGTTTGTAAATTAAAAATCTATCTGTGGAAAAATGTTTATATGTTTGCAAGAATTTTCAGATGAATCCTCCTTCAGCTTTTACTATCCTTAGTAGGACTCTAACTATACCTTTTGGTGTCAGGCCCAAAGGATGCAAAGTTCTTACCTCCTGGATATAAGCAAAGCTACACCGTTCATTTGTAAAAGTAAAACAAGTGTTTTGGAACCTAGTTGTAGCTCGAAACATTATGGATATAAGTGCTTGTATTTTGTCCTCTTCCAAATTCTAGTGGAATGAACCAAAGAGGAAAATAAAAAACCATATCAAACAACAACAACAACAAAACCCCCTCAAACATTAAGAAGCCATTTGGAATTTGTGTTAAAACTGGGACTGAGCCTGGATGCTGGACTCAGGCCTGTAGTCCAGCACAGAGGCCCAGGTGGGGGGAGGGCTTCAGGCCAGGGTGTGCAGATCAGCCTGGACAACATAGTGAGACACGGGCTTTACAAACAGTAAAATACTCAGCCAGGCCTGGCGGTGCTTGCGTGGGGTCTTCACTCCTGGAGTGGCTGAGGTGGGAGGCCCCTTGAGCCTGGAATCCTAGTCTGTAGTGAGCTATGATCACACCGTGGTGTTACAGCCTGAGTGAGAGTTCAGGACTTGGCCTTTAAACACAAAAACAAAAAGCCCTGGGACTGGATGTCTTCCACGAACCAGAAACAGGCAACTCTTCAGAGGAACAAGGTCAACTCTCGTTGGAGCTTCAGAACAATAACAGTGCGATAGTTTTTAAAGCACAGATGCTGGCCTGCCTACGCTTCCAAAATACATGAGTTTCTGTGGTAGCCCTCACTGCCAACTAGAGGTAAGTCAGGAGATGTCTTAGTTCACTCTCTCTTCCTGTGACAGAATCCTGCAGACCAAGTAATTCATAAGGAACAAACATGTATCTTAGTTCTGGATTCTGGGAAGTCAAAGGCAACAGCAAGTGTCTTCATGGTGAAGGCTGCAGCCTCCAAGGCCGGGAATGCTGTGTCCTCACAGGGGAGAAGGCTGAAGGGCAAGAGAGTCTAGTGTTGTGAGAAGCCTCTGTCTACGGCCTCAACCCCACTCCTACAGGAAGAGCGTCCTTGACCTAGTCAGGCCTTAAAGCCCATCTTGCATTGGCCATTAATTTTGAAAGGGACACACTCAGACCACAGGTGTTGGCCAAATTGCATTTCAATCAATGTTAATGAATTTTATAAGATGAAGTATTTGCTTCTTCATTCTGGGTTATATCAGAGCACTCTGTGCTCAGAGGCAGTGTGAGTCTTTAGAGAACTTACTTTCAGGGCCTGCAGTTTCCCACAGCACCGGGTCACGGGCCACTTCCCTCTGGTTATGGTCTCATAGCATTTTCATGTTTCCCCAGATAGTTTAAGAATTGCAATGAAATTTTGTTAAAAATTTCTTTATTAAAAAAGTGGACTCTTTAAAAATATATTGAGCTTGTTTTTATAGACAAGCTCTTTTAAAAAATAAAAAGAAATGTTCCTCTTTTGTGAAATGTGGAAGGAGTGTTAAGTCAAGGAAGTCACATTACAACTATTAGCAAATTAATTCAGGGAAAATAATATATTTAAGATCAATTGGCAGGGGTCCTCAAACTACGGTCCGCGGGCTACATGCGTTGGTGTGAATTGCATTTGTTCCTGTTTTGTTTTTTACTTCAAAATAAGATATGTGCAGTGTGCATAGGAATTTGTTCATAGTTGTTTTTTTTTTTAAACTATAGTCCGGCCCTCCAACGGTCTGAGGGACAGGGAATTGGATCCCTGTTTAAAAAGTTTGAGGACACCTGGTTTAGAGTATAGATTATCTCTGAGATATAGACATAACAATTTTTTCCTCGGTTCTTCCTTCGAAAATACTCAGAAATAAGAAAGGAAAGCACAATATACTTTGAAAAATAAATGCTGGAGGGAAACTGCATTTCTTCCTGGGTCAAGAGCTGTATCTGTGGCAGAAGATACGTGGCCTAGATACACAGCTTCTCCTAGCTGGCTGCATCGAGTGTTCTCATAAAGGAAGCTTAAGGGTTTCCGAACAATGACGCTAAAGCTGCATGGGTGGGTTTGTAGGGGCAGGTGAGAATATGAAGCAAAGGACATACGTGATATTTTATCAAAAATGTTGCCACTGTCGGGCGGCTCCTGTGGCTCAAAGGAGTAGGGCGCTGGCCCCATATGCCAGAGGTGGTGGGTTCAAAACCAGCCCTGGCCAAAAACTGCAAAAAAAAAAAAAAAAAAAAAAAAATGTTGCCACTGTCAAGCAGATGTGACTTCAGTCGAATAGGGAGTCAATAGCGTAGAGACCGCGCCTGTCATTACAGTTGGGCACTGCAGTTTTCTCTAACTTTTAGGTTCTAAATGAAAACAGAGAACACCAAGGCCTTGAACAAGTTCAGGCAGCAGAATCTGAGCAGGTTCAATTCTGACGTCAGTGGTTGCACAACTCTGTGTATTTTAAAAAGAAATTAGTGTTGCGGGGAATTTTTCCTGGAAAATAGAAAACAAAGTTAGCAATGCAGAGCTGACCTTGATGTTTACTCAAGAGCAATCTGCCTGCAGCTATTTTATACGCACTCGTCCTTTGCTGGCTCAGGACCCTGTCATGGGAACGAGTTATGAAACTTGGATTTAATACAGAGCCACACCGCGTCAGTGTGTGGGCCACAGACAAAGCGGCTGACGTAACTTCACTCCATCCCCGCCAGGCTTTTTCAGTGTGAGGCCTGCTCCCCTGAGAAGAAATACATAATTTCAAAGAACATGAGGAGAAAAAGAATCTCTTTTATGTTTATAACTTTTCAAAATCAAATCTAATTTTCACGTGTTCCATGCCAATTGAATAGCAAATGCTTTCCTCAGTGGGAACTGCATGGTCCCGGGAGCAGGGGTTTTCATCCATGCGTGCAAGAGGAATCTTCAGTAATGGGTCTCAGGAACTGGGACGGATCATTCTGCCCGCAGTTCTCAGCAGGGGAGATACCTGTCTCCGGACAGGCCACTGCCTGCCCCCTCATCCACTAGGCCTTCTCACAGGCCCACGCTGCACAGTTCCCACCGATTTTAACCTGAGTTCTTGGAAGCTTGAGTTTATGGGATGACCTCATTTTCCACGGCTGTCTAAAGATTAATAGCGTTTTTCCTATGGCTTCCATTAAAATGGTGTTTAACTTCTTCCCTTCACACATTCTGAAATCTGAAGCTTATATGCCTGACAACGCCTCAATGAAATCTTTAAGAAAATTTGCATTTACCCTGGTTCATGGGTGATATGTACATTAGACGCTAATGACGGGAAACTTCTTCATTTTCGTGCATATGACATTTTAGCTTATTGTGGCATTTCAGCAAAACTTCTCATGTCTAGCTTCAGCCTCTGAGAAAGAAATGTCTTGTTAAGCAAAATGTGAGTATGTCATCATGATAAGCTTTCTGAGATGATTTCTGATTCCTCCACTCTTTTTTTCTTTCTGTTTTCTTTTGAGACAGAGACCCACTCTGTCACCTCTGTAGAGTGCTGTGGTTTCATAGCTCACAGCAACCTCAAACTCTTGCCTCAAGCAATTCTCTTGCCTCAGCCTCCTGAGTAGCTGGGACTACAGGTGCCGGTCACAACACCTGGCTATTTTTTAGGGATGGGGTCTCGCTCTTGCTTAGGCCGGAATCACACTTGTGAGCTCAGGCAATCCACCTGCCTTGGCCTCCCAAAGTGCTGGGATTGTAGATGTGGCCCCCGCACCCACCCCTCCCTCTGTTTCTTTCACAGAGTGGCAGGCTTTCAACCTGGGGAGAGTTCCTGGCGTCAAAGCTAAAAGCAACCTCAAACTCTCTGGCTCCAGCAATCCTCCTGTCTCAGCCTCCTGAGTAGCTGAGACCACAGGTGTCTGCCACATCATGGGGTAGTTTTTCTATTTTTAGTAGAGACATTTCTCCCTTTGCACAGGCTGGTCTCGAACTCCTGAGCTCAAGCAAGCCACCTGCCTCAGCGTCCCAGAGCACTAGGGGTACAGGCCCGAGCTCCGTGCTCAGCCCGCTCTTCCTTCTTAATACACTCATTTGCCTTAACATCCAGGAAGGGGAGACTGAGAAGGTTTGAAAAAAGAAAAATCAGCGGAGCAGGGTGTCTGAGAACTGACGGGGTGGGACAAGGAAGGAGTGACTTGCTGTGCCCAGGGCCACAGGGAGGTGAACCAAGTGACGTACAAGAGTGGACGGTTGGAACCAGAGAAATAGGAGCCACTGAGCCCAGGTGAAAGCAGAGCCAGCGAAGCAGGCAGGTGGGGCAGGGCCCGGGGTCATGGCCGGGAGCACACAGGGTGTCCTGGTGAAGCAGGTGGGGCCTGGGATCATGGCCGGGAGCACACAGGGTGTCCTTGTGAAGCAGGTGGGGTAGGGCCCCGGGTCGTGGGATGTCCTTAGGCACTGGCACAGGAGCTAGGTTAGTGCAGGCACACAGCCTGTTTCTACCAAGTGGGAAATGTGACGTTAATGTGTGTAAATGCAGGTTGGTTCATAACTGTGGTGGTTGAGAGAGAAGAGGAGGAAATCAATCTGGAGTTGTTCTACTTCTCTAGTGAAATAAGAGAAATCATCGCATGAAAGAAACAGGTGTGAGTGTTGAAACGTTGAAAATAGTATAATAAAGAAATGATCATCCTGCACAGTCAAAGGCGGAACTGGCCAGGAGGACATAGTAGTGTTCATGACCAACGCCTCCGGGGGGCTCAGGTGGCGAGGTCAGGGTGACCCATTCGAGATGCTCCTGGTATCAGGTGCTGCCCCAGGGGCTGACCAGAGCCAGAGGATGGACGGAGTGCCCAGAGAGCGGCAGTGGCTCAACAAGCAGGGACATCACGATGAGGGGACGGCCACTGAACAGGCTCCACGTTGTCCTTCACACAGATACAGAGTTCCCCGGAATGGTGGCAGGGAGGTTGGTGGAATGATCATAATCAAAAACTGCGGTAGATGTGGGGAATGTTGGGGGGAATCTGTAGTTAACTTTAACAAAGAGGAGATGTGTGTGATTTTATCCAGTGGTCAGAACAGGCATTATGCTTTTTCTAGGAAAGGGAAAGGAAATGTTCTGGAACAAGAAGTTCAGTGAGGCTATCTGCCGCCTTGGGGAGGAATTAAATCTCAGTCATCTTCCGGCATGAGCTCGGAGCCCCAGCGTCTCCTGTCACACAGCAGACGTGGTGTTCAGGGGGTACCCTGAGCAGCCTGAGTTTTGCTGCAGCTGAGTCCACAGGTGCAATGGAAGCTGCAGACGTATGAGCAGATCGAGGCAGATCAAAGCTGCAGACGTATCGAGCAGATCCAATCTTCTTTTATCTACATGGGGGTAAAATTCCTTATGGCAATGGGTGAAATGAAAGTCAGCCGTTAGTGCCTGTGGTAAACAGCTTTATAATTTATGCTGAGTTTATTCTAATGCTACTTTCAGAAGATGTAAGTGTTATCATTGCCTGCTTCTTAGTTTGATGTGTCAAGTACTTGGTGGATGTGAGGTGAGTCCCTACAGAGGACCCTGGACATTGGAAGTGTCCACTGGCCTGACAATTCTCATTGAACAAGAGCAGGAGGAAAATGGCCGCAGAAAAATCCGACCTCTGCTAATACGGCCACGGGAAAATCAGACCTCTGCTAAAAACACCGTTCGTTTATTTTGATCCACCTGGAAGAAATTAAGCAAGCAAAGCACGATTAACTTCAAACTGTAAACAAACACAGATCTAATTGACCTAAACAAATCCAACCATGCGAAACATGAAACCAGAGGATAACTGAATAACCCTGAATTACGTAGTGATCTCTGGAGAATATGATTTAAACATGTGTCCAAATTTGTCTGTTTCTTAACACTTAGAGATTTATGCGTGCCCTGAAATCAGGTACATCCGTGGTTCTCCCAGTAAGAAGTGTTATAATACAAAGTAAAACCCAGAGAATTTTGCAAGGAACCAGGGGAGAAGTCAGGATACATAACTAGTAGAGGAATTTGCTAAAGCAGCGCTTACTAAAACAAAAGGACATGATCAAAGACAGCAGAAGAGGCAGAAGATTTGCAAAAAGAGGACCTTACTAAAGGCAGGTGGCAGCATAGCTGAAGACTTTCAAATCCCCCAAATCTCTGAGGCTTTGAAGTTTTACCCCAGAGGTCTTGTCAGTGAATTTATAAAAAGTTTAATCGTTGTCTAGATTGCAGATTTCTTAGACTTTGCTCTTTAGAATCCTTACACCGTGCGTTTAGTAGGAAGTAAGTGAATAGAAACAAGAGAAGCCAAAAAAATACCCGATTTCAAAATCGAAAAGTCATCAGGAGAGCGTGGGAGAGCCACTGCAGATGTGCACACCAACTAGAAACCCCACGGAGATTTTAGAGCTTTTTTCTAGGTCAGCACAAATGAAATATCACATGAGGGAGAGTTTTCCTCTTGAGGAAATTTTGCCCTAAATTTATCAGCTGACCTAATAAGCTATACTTCACCATAAGCAATTATTAAATATTTATGAATGTATGTTTTTCAGGGAATAGTACTGCAAGGGTTCCAGAAAGTTCATGTGCAATAAAAAATACCCAACTATTTTAATTGCACACGAACTTTAAGGATACCCTGTATTTGTGCAAAAACAAGGTTATTGAATTATCATGTTGCCACCAATTTATTACTAATAAAATCACAACTTTTTAACCTTCTTCTTTGCTTTTGCTTCTTCATTGCATATTGCTTTTCTTTTCTCCCTCTACCTTTTAATGCCAATCTTCTTATTTTTTGTTGTTTTTTTTGAGACAGAGCCTCAAGCTGTTGCCTTGCGTAGACTGCTTTGGCATCACAGCTCACAGCCACCTCCAACTCTTGGGCTTAAGCGATTCTCTTGCCTCCGCCTCCCAAGTAGCTGGGACTACAGCTGCCCACCACAATGCCTGGCTATTTTCCTGTTGCAGTTGTCTTTGCTGTTTAGCTGGCCCAGGCTGGGCTAGAACCTGCCAGCCTCAGTAATGCCAATCTTCTTTATTTCTTCATTTTTTTTCATTCTTTACATTTTATGCATTACAATGGTGGTTTTACCACACAACGCATAAATATAAAAATGTCAGTTGTGTTCAAATCGTATAGTAAAGCTTTCCCTTAAAAACGAAGCTTGCAGACAATTCAATAAAAGAGATTACACCTGCCTGAAAGGAGCTTGACTTTTTCTAATACTGACAATTGCATTCAAAATAATAGGCAGGGAATACAGAGAAGCAAGGGGGACTTACACAGGTACGATGTCAGTTCAGGACACCTGCTGTAGCACACCACAACTACGAACGACGAAAAAGGGAACTGGCTGAGCAGAAGACAAACTCCGCGCTTTCCCACTCTCAGGTAGAATCCAGCATCCTGCTAGACCGCCTGCCTGCAACCCTGTCAAACACTGAAGTAAAATGAAACAGACAAAAACAAAAGAGGATCTGGAGGACAAAAATGGGTAAACATCGTTAAAAACAAATCTGAGACACAGTGCACGGCAATATGGGCATTATGATTTGGAGCTTCCAGGTTAAACAGGCCAAGTGGCTGGAGAACGGAACACGAATGGGATGAAGAAACCACAGTCTGTTCAGGGCCGAGCAAAGAGGACGGGCCCGGGAGGATTGTCGGGTGGCACGTGGATGTCCACGTGAGCAGACGTGGCGCAGACTAGAAGAGCTGCCGAATCCAGAGGCATTCTGCCCGCTGTGCCAGTGGGTGAGTGCGAGACTGTTTTTACTGAAGGGCCAGGGCAGCCTGGGTGCCAGGAGCTTGTGGAACTGAAGCGGCCTGCTGGGGAGCGTGGTGCAGGGGCAGCAGAGTAGGAGGAAAGGGAAGACCAAGGTAAGGGCAGGGGCAGGGGCAGCTGCAGAGCAGCGGAGCCGTGGGAAGCAAGACGTCGTGTTTTTAAAGACCCGGTAAATATAATACAAGGGGGAGTCAGAATAGGCAGACTATGTGAGTCAAACTCCCTCTAAAATTCAGTAAAGGACATTTGGGTGGGGGGTAATGGCTCACGCCTATGATCTCAGCACTCTGGGAGGCCGAGGCAGGAGGATCCCTAGAGCTAAAGAATTTGAAACCATCCTGAACAGAAATGAGACCTCATCCTTACTAAAAATAAAAAAAACTAGCGGGGCACGTTGGCAGGCACCTGTAGTCACAGCTACTCAGGAGGATCACTTGAGGAGTTTGAGGTTGCTCTGGGCTATGATGCCACAGCACTCTAGCCTTTTTTATTTTTATTTTTTGAGACAAATAAATTTGCATAAAAGGGAACACTAGGAAATAACAAAAATCAAAGACAAAGCATAATTAAAGTTACTGTAATAAAAAAGTATTAAAGAGGAGAACTACCTTATAGGAGATAGAAACTTCAAAAAACAGAATCTCCTGGGTGGCACCTGTGGCTCAGTAAGTAGGGCATCAACCCCACATACCAAGGATGGCGGGTTCAAACCTGGCCCTGGCCAAACTGCAACAAAAAAACAGCCAGGCGTATGGTGGGGGCCTGCGGTCCCAGCTACTTGGGAGAGTGAGGAAAGAGAATCTCCTAAGCCCAGGAGTTGGAGGTTGCTGTGAGCTGTGACGTCACAGCACTCTACCCAGGGCAATAAAGTGAGACTCTGTCTCTACAAAAAAAAAAAAAAAAAAGTATCTCCCAAAACAAATTAAGACAACCTAAGACATGCTAAAAAGATGAAGAATAACATAAATCAGAATCCAAAAAATTCTGAGATGAAACAATAAAACTCAAGAAAATGTTATTACTTAAAAACATTATTTTACAAATTAAGTCTACAGTAGAAGAAAGACCAAAGCAGATTAAAAAGATGTCTTTAAATGCATAGGTAAAAAGAACTTCAAAATGAGGAAAATGATAAAAAAGGATTCAAGAAAAAGTGGCAAATATTGAAAATAGTCCAAGAAGATACAGGATACAGAGAAAAGCAATCTCCAAAGAAAAAGAACAGAGTAATTGGAACAGCAACAATAATACTACGAGTGATCATTACAGGAAGAAAATTGTTCAAAAAAGGGGAAAATACTTGAAACATCAATCAGCAGAGGAAGTGGAAGCACTGCATACACACCAGGGCTTAATCTAGTGAAATTAGTGTCCTTGGAAGAAGAATCCAAAGTATCTAAGTAAAAGGAATATGTGGTTTTCATGGGAAAGAAAATTAGCAACAGAATTTTCAACAACAACAGTGTTTTATGATGGGAAAAATGGAGTGGTACATTTAGGAGTCTCAAGGAAAAAAAATTGTATCTAGCAAAACTGATCCCCTTTGATAAAGGAAAGTGCTATTAACAGGGTCTAAGCATATAGTAACAGAATATTTTAATGTGACTTTTCTAAGGAATAGAGTAGAAAATTAGTTTCAGATAACTAAAATGACCAGAGAGTCATCAAATAATGGCTGGTGGTCACATTGTTTTACTATATAGTTAAGAATGAATGAGGGCGAATGAGAGAGATTATAAGATACAACGGCAATACCTGTATCTGACAGTGAGGATATAGAATAAACACTAAGAAACTGGATCACATATGCAAAAATTAACTGCTTTTATTAATCAGAATGAATAGTGTTATTGTTAGAATTGCTACTTTGTTTTATATGTATTGCAGTTTAAAGCAAATAAATGCATTTGGAATATTCTAATTTTTCACATGCATTGATCTTAATAATAAGGATTCTTGGGGGGGGGAAATGAACTCTTCATGTTATTTTTTTTTATTTTTCTTTTTGTGAGACAGAGCCTCAAGCTGTCGCCCTGGGTAGAGTGCTGTGGCATCACAGCTCACAGCGACCTCCAATTCCTGGGCTCAAGCAAGTCTCTTACTTCTGCCTCCCAAGTAGCTGGGACTACAGGTACCCGCCACAATGCCCGGCCATTTTTTGGTTGCAGCTGTCATTGTTGTTTGTGAGCCCAGGCTGGATTCAAACCCACCAGCTCAGGTGTATGTGGCTGGCACCTTAGCCCGTTGAGCCACAGGCGCCGAGCCGAGCTCTTCATGCTATATGGAAAACGTGAAGTAGTAGATGGTAACAGTTCTTCGACTCTTACTTCTGTATTTACTTCTGCATATCATAATGCTAAATTTAAGTTGAAAATAAGAGCTTGATATTTTAAGTTATTTTCTAATTGTATTTACAGAAAAGACCGAGAAATAATGAGCCAACTTAGCAGGAATGCGCATTGTTAGTGTCCAAACTATGGAATTTAGATACTATTTCCCATTTAAAAATCCCAAGAATTCTTTAAGAAAAGCTGATTATGGTTTCAAATCTGAGTAGGAAATGCCTAAGATCAAACAGGAGGGTCTTGGTATAACCAATAATAATAGCACTGTCAGAGACTACCAAGGTCATTGCAAAGAGACTCAGAAATCTTTAAGAAGATGCACCCACCAGCTCCAAATGGGACAATTTAAGTTTCCTTAGTGACAAAAATTGTAATAAAATATATTTTTAATTGCATGAGTTTTAATGATAGACAGAAATAAATCATTACTTTCTGAGAGGACAAGTAAATCATTATTCCGAAAACTGGTTGTATTACATAACAGGAATCCTGCATTTATGTTCCTAAATTACCTGAAATACTCTTCTGAAATATCTCTTCATAAAATTATAGAATTAGGGTATCACCATTTGAAGCCCCTATAAATTAATATCTGTAGGCTTTGAGACTGTGTGATCACTTCACACATCAATAAAGTGTGATAAACAGACGTTCTATCCCTCCTGTTGAAAGAACACAGCATCACCAATTGTCTTGCCACAAAGGTAAATAGAACACTTGTCTAAGGCTTCTGTGTCCAGTGCAGATTGCAGAAAACACAGAGGATGGGGGTGGGAGGGTGGGGGGGAGGGTTGAACTGCCCACTGTGTGCAGAAAACAGCATCTGTAGTCAAGATATCAGCAATAGGAAACTCTTCTCTCTCTGTCTACGCCATTGATTCTTCCACCATGTAGTTCTTCTCCAATTGACTTCATTATAGAATGAGAGATTCCTTTTCTTAAAATACAATGGTACCAATCAGCAGAGCCGTGATTCCTACTGTTTATTAACCACATGTGGTGCACCTCATGGTAGGTTTCAGTATTCCCATTTTATAAATTAAAAACTGAGATACAAATAATTAAAATCCTGCTCTGGCTGGCTCCAAGGGCAGGAAGTAGCAGTCCTAGACGCAAAGCATGAGTTATATGACGTACTTAAATGTGGAAGTCACTCAGCTTTGTCTTCCAATGGTTTTCTTATATAAAAGGCAAAGGGATTTTCTTCTTTCTTCTTAAAGTTCATCCTTCATCTTTCTCTGTCTCTCATCTAGAAAAAAGCCCAGACACACTAATTTTTTTGCTTCGCTGCTATGATTTGCACTTTCTAACAAGTGGCTGGGTGGCAGGCTTTGGTAAGGTTGTTTCCAGGTAAGAATCATGTAACAAGGGTGCTGTGTGTCTCGGCTCTCCCAGACCACGCTCAGACCCTTGAATCTCACCTCTGGGTTTGTTAGTTATGCGAGTGTCACCATTTGATTTGAATCTTTTGCACTTCATTTTGCCCTCAGGAAAATCTACCTCCTAGAATTGTTGCAATAATTAAATTAGATGATGTGCACAACGTTCTTGGAAAAACAATATCTCCTAATGAAAAGTCAACAAATGTTAGTTATTCGTATGTGAAAATATATTAAGTGTACTAACATTGTGTTTGATTTTTCCTCCATTACAGTAAGCAATCTGCGGAAAGTAATATAAGTAAAATCAAATATCACTACCGAATAACTAAGGTGCACACACAGTCATCTGAGTGGACTGTGATGAAATTCCTAGAACTTCAGGTGCTACTTACTTTGTCAACATGCATTTTTAGGGAACTAAATTCTACTCGAATCATGATGGCTTCTCCTCAACTTTGGTCTTATCACCAAATGTTGCCATTTGCTGGTGATCTGTCACACCAATTTTTAGTTCTAGCTTCACTTTAGGTGTGGATTTTCTTCTTTCGTGGTAACATTGTAATTATTTCATTTAAAAAACCTCTTTGGCATCTATACATTGTTCAATCTTTTAGTCTTAGTTTTCTAAGGCTGCCGTAAGAAAGTACCACAGTGAGGCAGTTTACAGGACAGAAGTGTGTTCTGATGGCCAGAGGTCACAGGGATCGGGAAGGCTGCCTTTTTCTGAAATCTACAGAGAATAACCCTCCATTGCTTCTTCTGAGTGTCTGGTTATTGGCATCCTTGGCGTTCCTTGTTTGAACTGCAGCTCTTCAGTCCTGGCCTCTGACACTTCCTGGCACCCCCTCCTGTGACTTTCTTTGTCCACTTCCCTCCATCTGTAAGGGTTCAGGCATATTACATTCAGTCCTCACCTTGTGTCAGTATCAGCCAATCAAACCTGCAGTGACCATGCGACCTCATCTCAGCCAATCACACCTGCAGTGACCACGTGACCTCTCAGCCAATCACACCTGCAGTGACCACGTGACCTCTCTCAGCCAATCGCAACTGCAGTGACCACGTGGTCTCGTCTTAGCCAATCACAACTGCAGTGACCATGTGACCTCATCTCAGCCAATCACACCTGCAGTGACCATGTGATCTCATCTCAGCCAATTACACCTGCAGTGACCATGTGGTCTCATCTCAGCCAATCACACCTGCAGTGACCACATTTCCAGGTAAGTGTACACTCTGAGGTACTGGGGCTTGGGATAGGAACATATACTTGGAGAGAAACAACTTAAGTCGTGACAAAGGCAATGACAACTTTTATGAACATGTCCACTGGTTTATAGACGTGGTAGTCTCTTCAAATACACTCAAACCTCAACAGGTGACCGCCTCCCTATGATACAGGGTTCCTCCATTTGAGGCTGGACAGGGGACCCCAGTTTTCTTAGGCCTGGGCAATTTCATGAAGGGAATGCTCTGACCTTTTGCCCCATGCTGGAGGGACTGCATTCATTCATTTGTCAGTAACACTCTTAACTTTGAAAAAGTGTTTCCTTCCACCAAGTCCTGGCCAAATGTAATTCTTAAGACCTTATACCCCTAGACGAAGAACCCACCAGTGAAAACTTCCCACTTGGGTCTTTCCTTCACCAGAAGCTCTGGTACTTTTTACTCCTTCTGTATGCCTTCCTGTGTAATAAAATCCTGTCTTACCACTGACCTGTGGTCTGTGGGTTCATTCTTTGAATCCCTGAGACCACGGACCTACTGAAGAAAGAAATTCTGTTAACACCCACACTGACCAGCTCCTTACGTGACCTAATTTTCATAGACTGGACATACACCATATTGCACGTGTGAGTACCACAGGCCTGGTGCCTTGTGTTGACCACCCCTGGGTTGACCAGCTATTACAGTACAGTGGGTGGTCAGCTTACAGAGGCCCTACTGTGTGTTGATGTTTGCTTGATAAGCTCCCCTAATGGAAGACCTGAAATCTACATCTTGAGCCTAGTCTAGCTGCTCTCAAAAAGGAATGCTGTCACATAATCTATTGTTATTCTTTTTATATATGAATATGAATAGGTTGTCTGATTTAAAGTCAAAAACAAAGCATCAAGCTGCTCCCACTTCTGGGTATGAAACACATAGACAATTTCTTCTATTATTTGAATATAAAATTTCACTCATTAAGGCTTTGATTTAAGCTTTATTAAAAATTATTATTACCAAATTTATTATTTCAGAGATGAAATGGCACATTTTTCTTTGTGTCTGTCATTAAACGATATTATGTGGTTAATTTTGCCAGAAAAGGGCTGGGCATTGTTCAGAGCTTAGGCTGAGACTCTGTAATGAGTTAGCGCCTCATAAAAAACTAACTCATAAAAAAGTTAGTTTCTTACTTAACTTCTGTCAAATCTCAGCTACTCAGAGAACACACATTTCAAAATAGATACTTTGAACCTGTGTGCATATAAGATTTAGTCATGCTGCCTGATTTTGAGTTTTGTGATTAGCGTCCTTTTAATGAGGTGAGCGAAGATGTTTCAGTGAAGATATTCCACAGAGAAAACTTGTACTTTGTACTAAGAACCCAGGATCCAGAGTATCTCTTGCCGCATGCATTCTTTTTAAAAAACATCGCTGATTTTGTTTGTGAAATTGCACAGAAGTATGAATTCAACGTAGGCTTTTAAAATTACATTTCTCTTGAGTTTCCCCCAAATTCTTTCACCTAAAAGCATTTCGGGTAATTTTATCTCAGTATTTTCTGCCCCTTGAAATGTACATACTTTGGAAACCTCATCCACCTACCTCCCACTTTACTTAGCATATATTTACCCAAAGGGTGGTTGCAAACACATTTTAAACTAGGGCTTAGTCTGCGTGTTTGTCTCCTGTGTGCACACTTGTGTGTGTGTGTGTGTGTGTGTGTGAGGTCTTCCTATCTTTGAAATTTTCCCGTCATCTTCATGCTTCTAAAATGTGCTCCACAGGTGGCCAGCCCAGCTATTTACGCCTACTATGCTCCATAAACTGCTTATCTTCCTAGTCAGTTGTTCCAGGTTTTCATACACTGTCTCTCTCATATTATTCTTATAAAAAATAAGTTAGGCAAACCCATCTCTTTGTTGGAGATGATAAATATCTCTTTCTAAGATTTCATGAAGGGCACCAACATCTTCTTTCTGTCTCCTTGGAGACAGAGATTATAATTTGAACCCACCACCTCCGGCATATGGGGCCGGCACCCTACTCCTTCGAGCCACAGGCGCTGACCAGATTATAATTTGAAATCACTTTCCTTGGAGGTTTTCTATTTTGGGGCCCCTTTCCAATGAAAACATACCGTCTTTGTAACTGTTTATACTTTAATAACAAGTAAAGTTCTCTGAAATAATATTTACATTTGTTAAAAACATTATTTGTGCCAGGCATATACTTTTTAAAAATGAAATAAATGTAGTAGGCAATATTTATAGAGATTTACTATATGTCAAGGGCTATCTTTCATTTGTTACAAGAAATAATTACTTTTTTCTCTCCTAGGTATGAGTAGGTGCTGCCACTAACCTCTTACACAGATGAGAAACAGGAGAACAATAAATGTTGGTAATGTGTCTATACATATGAAAAACAAATTTTGAACCCAGGCTGTGTGGAGCTGGACTTTGTTTTGTTAATTGGTAATTCATGATGTTTCTGGGTGATCTAAAATATGAGATAAGCCCCACCAATTACCCTCCCTCCACCCCCCTCCCCCCTCCCCTCCCTCCGCTTGCCCTTTTCCCCATATTCTTGTGTTATAGTTGGGTTATACCCTTCATACGACAGCTATAAATTGGTGGGGCCACACCTACAGTGCATCTTAGAAGGGTACAGGCAAACCTTACTAAACGCAGAATACAAATGTCTTCATATAACAACTGAGAAAATGCGAGGAAGGCTATGTTAATCAGTTTGATGAAAATAGTTCAGATTGTGTATGAAACCAGCACATTGTATTGATTGCACTATTGTACACAGCTATGATTTAATAATAAAGACAATAAAATTAAAAAAAATAAAATATGAGACGGGGGATACCAGATGGATTGAGTAACAAAGTGTGCTTTCTGGTGAGAGATGTGTTTTCTGCTCCCGTTGGTCAGAGATGCTATGGTCCTTTTGATACACAGCCTGCTGCCCCTCACCAAATTATTTAATGAAACTGTGGGAGCCATTGGTGCACATCACTTTGCAGTGTTACCTAATTGGGAATGTAAGTGTTGTTCTATTTAATTATTAGATGGTAACCATAGGAGACACATCTAATTTGAAGGAGGTAAAGCGTTTGTGAGACAAGAATTATCCAGGCTCATTATGAGCGAGGAAATAAAATTATGAAGAAAACATATAAAACCTTCTCATTACAGGATCATGTGA
Source organism: Arctocebus calabarensis (assembly GCA_963573935.1). NCBI lineage: Eukaryota > Metazoa > Chordata > Mammalia > Primates > Lorisidae > Arctocebus > Arctocebus calabarensis. The sequence goes on from CAUYON010015294.1 coordinate 36,062, forward strand.
TATATGTATTTATTTCAGACACACAGTTCTCATTTGTCACTTTGCTTCTAGCTGCCTCAGGGTGGAAAATTGACTATATATTTTTAAGGTAGAGCAGCCAGAAATGGGGACTTGGGTGTTTTGCTCCTGTGGTCCTAGCAGGCTGCCAGGACGAGGCAGGTGGACCAGCTCAGGAGCTGGAGACCAACGTGAGCCCGAGCAAGACTCGGCTCTAGGAAAAATAGAAAACTGGGCGTGTTTGGGAGACTCTGGCCCTGAAATCCCTTCTGGTACACCTAGTGACACCTACTGCTAGTGTCCGCCCCGGTAAAACCAGACCTAGGGAAAATAATTGGAGACACATTGTTTTTTTTCTCTCCTATTGGGTTTCTGCAGTTGTCACTAGAAATATTTAAAACAGGTAAACAGATATGGCTGAGTATTCCGGACTGTATGTTGTCAGGGCGCACAGAGGTTTCTCTTCCAGCAGGTGGGACCCCTCGCTGCCCGCCGAGGTGCTCTGGGGTCCGGGGACGCGCTGCGACGGAGCCGCGCCCGGACAGCAGGTGTTTCCATGGCAGGTGACCCACCCTCCACCCAAGGCTGACTTGGGAGTCGGGGAGTTCTCGGGTTGGGATTTACAGCCATTTAGTGTCATTCTGACCTCTGCGGCAGCGACAGTCATCCTGAGCCGCCCACTGCCCGGTCTAGGGCGGAGAGGACAGCTCAGCCCCCACCGCGCGTCCCCGGGTCCCTGCGGTGACCGCCATCTGCGCCGGGCACTGAGGTCTGAGTTCACGGGCACCGACGATGGAAACCCAGTTACTCTATTCTGAACCATAAACAGTTGTCTCAGGCTCGTGGATGTTTTTTTCACGAAAACAGAGCCTTGGTTAGGGGCTGAGCTGTGCGCGACACTGGTGGCTCCGTGGGCGCGCTGGTGGCACCGCTGTGTCAGAAGCCCGGGACGCCTCGTCTCCGCGTCGTAACTGCGGACACTAGAGGGCAGCATTGCTCTTTTCCCTCCGAACAAAGGGGCTCCGTGAATGAGTCGCAGCCGCCCTGCTCTGTCCCCGCGGGGGACCCGGGCGGCCACCCGTCTTCTGCGGAGACAGGGTTCGCCATTTACTCTAAGTTTTCTATAATAGGGGTCCAGTTGTTTTAAGAAATCATCGTTACCGTCTCTCTTCTGAGCGACATTTTTATGAAAATTTAAAGGTAAAAGAGAAATAGGAAAAGCAATGGTATTTGTGTAGGCCCTGTTAATAATATAAGTTTTATGAAATGCAACGAACCCTGATTGAGCTCTTCAGATGTAGCTCAGACTGCCAACATTTGTGTATGTGTTTGTGAAAGCAGCTGACTTTCATTTGTTTTTCTTTTCTTTCTTTCTTTTTTTTTGAGACAGAGTCTCAAACTGTCACCCTGCGTGGAGTGCCCTGGCATAGCTCAACAGAAACCTCCAACTCAGGCTCAAGCCTCAGTTTTTCTGTTTTTAGAGAGATGGGGTCTCCCTTTTGCTCAGGCTGGTCTCAAACTCGTGAGCTCAGGCAATCCACCTGCGTCGGCCTCCCGGAGTGCTGGGATTACAGGTGTGAGCCCTTGCGCCCCCTGACCAGACTGGTAACAGTTTTGAAAACAGGGAGAAGGCATCTTATAGGCAGCAACTTTGTGTCAAGATGGCGTACTGTACCAATATTTTCAAAACTATGTCTACTTAAATCTGGTTATATTATCTAGATTGTATTATACATCTTCAAGAAAGCTAGTGAATCAGAGCGCAATATTTGAGCACTTTGCCTTTGACAGAAAGCAAAATCAACATATGTTGGGAAAAAAATTCACCAACATCTTTGTGTCAAAAGCCATAGGGCTGTCGTCCACTGGTCAATACAGACTTTCATGCTCTCGTAGACTTTGTTAGGGGTTAAATGCTGTCGAAGGTTTGGTATCTACCTGTTTCTAGTAGCAAGTTTTCATTTGAAACTCATGCGTTCACTCACTTGTCATTCATTTAGCAAATAGTTACTGAATACCTGCTACACGCTAGGCAGTGTTCTGGGCACTGGGGCTCCTGTTAGGGACAAGCAGACAATGTTGTCATCTTCACGGAGATTTCCTTCAAGGGTGGGAGGCAGAAATCAGCAAAAAGCATACAAACAAGTGTCTTACATAATCTCATAAATTTAAGTTCCATTAAGAAAGAAAAAGCATGAGGGGCTATCACAGAGTGCAGCTAATTTGACAAGAGAGTCCCTGGAAGACATAAACATGAAGGGCATTTGAGCCTAGACCTGAATGAATAAGCAATAAGCCATGTGGGACAAGCCAGAAAACAGCAAGTATAATACTGTAAGGTAGAAATAAACTCCCTGCAGCCAGTGTGGTGACTCACACCTGCAATCCTCGAAGCACTCTGGGAGGCTGAGGGGGTTGGATCCCTTGAGCTCAGGAGTTCAAGACTAGCCTGAGCCAGAGTGAGACCTGTCTGCACCAAAAATAGAAAAATTAGTCACTCATGGAGGCAGGTACCATTAGTCCCAGCTACTCAAGAGGCTGAAGCAGGAGGGTCTCTTGAGTCTAAGAGTTTGTGGTTGCTGACACCACGGCATTCTACACCACGACAACAAATTTGCTGTCACAGAGGAGGCCCATGGAGCTTGAGTGTCACAAACAGAAGGTGGTTTTACAAGATCAGCTTGGGAACATTGCGGAGGCCATGGAGATGATGGTGACAGTCACCATGATCTGGAAAATAATAATAGTTACATTTACAGAGACTCAATATAGGCAAGACAGTCTTATACGCACTTGGTAAGTATTAAGTCATTCAATTACCCCGACAACCCAGGGAGAGGGGACAGTTTATTTCCTACTTTACAGCCCAGAGAATTTAATAGCACCCCTAAGTTCACAGAGAAGCAGAAACTGGTGGAACTGGGTTCTATATTAAATCATTGAATAATTTGCTTTCCTGTAATTTTAAATAAATTTTCTCTTGCCAGTTTTGTTCATGCTTTCACAATTCTGATAAATCCATTCTTAAAATTTTTATGCTAGTCTTTTTCTTTTATTTTTACATATACATGTGTTATTTAGGTTTCCAGGTTTTGCCTTCATAGAATTTAAAAGACTTAAAATTTAATAACAATAACAATGTTTAAGATAAGGACTAGAAACAAAAACCATGTAAAGAATGAATGAAGATAAATACATTCAGGAAAGAAAACAGATGATTACTGCTTCGAAATATTAAGCAATATGACTAATAATAATGCCAAGAAAGTAATGTTCACATTGTCAAATAAGACTTTACAGAGTGCTTTGACTCCGAGGCTCAGTATGAAGTCATCAGTTAACTTCTTATTTTTTTCCAAAGTCTCAAAAAATAGACAACTAATATTATATAAGTAAAAGTAAAGGAGAGTTTCAAAAAACAGATCATGCCAAATCTTATAGACAATAGAAAAAGAAGAAATATTTCAAAATCATTCTACTTGATCTGGATACACCTGATAATGAAATTGGGGAAAATATATTATAAAGGGAAATCACAAACATATTTCACTTATAAGTGAAGATACAATATCCTAAACAACATATTAACAAGTTGGATTAAAAATTAATGTTTAAGTAATGTACTTTGGTCAAAATTGAATCCAATTTATGTGAAAATTAGAATCACTATTTTCTATTCTAGTTTTTTAAAAACATCCCGTTGGTGTATACACCATGACTCAGTTGACCACCAGGAAGGGCGCTGGCCGTCCCCCTGGCTGGTCCTCTGGTGCCCTCCCCAGCGGGCTGTGCAGTAAGGAACAGGTGCCAGGCCAGGCTGTGGTCCCCTGTGTCAACCCCCCCATATACCAGGTGTTCATTTTTAATTCTAGGTTTTCATGTGTTAACTTAGGTTAGAAAATATGTCTTATGTAATTAAAAAGAACAGCCCCTTTACCTTAAAAGTAGAATTTTGTCTACATAACAATGAGTGGGGTTGATAAGTGCAGCAAGAATCAAAGTCCTGAGATTCAGACATTTCCTGAAGAGTGTTAGTCACCATGACAGCTGCTCCCTACTGAGAGCT
>CAUYON010015295.1:0-39046 GCA_963573935.1 Arctocebus calabarensis
ATGGGGCTCTCTGAGACAGTTGTGGCACAGGCGCAGGACTGGTCTGGAGGAGCCGGGTCCATGTGGAAGCGAAAGTCCCTCGGTGAACAGAGCAGAAGCAAAACAGTTGAGGCCAAAACTATAATCAGCTTTTTTATTATACAGATATATACAGAAGGTGCCAAAAAAATGAATACACATCTTAAGAAAGGAAAAAACTGGATTAAACTGTAATACTCAAGTCACACTTGACCTTTGCAATAAGAGATGTAAGATACAAGATGACAAATGTTATCGGTATATATCAACTACACAATTTTAATACCACTTTTTCCTTTCTTAAAATGTGCATACATTTTTCTGGCACCCTTTGTATAATTAAAGGTCTCCCCAAATGACTCCTCACTTTGGACTCTGTGGCTATGGCTATCTTCCATTGAGTGTTCTCAACCTCAGCACTACTGATACCTTAGTCTCAACAAGTGCGTCCCGTGTGTGTAGGGACTGTCCTGTGTATTGAGGATGTTGGGCAGCAGCCCTGGCCGCCACCAACTAAACGCCACTTGTGCGTTCCTTGATTCCCAGCATGACAAACAAAAATGTCTCCAGACATTGCCAAATATGCCCTGGGGAGCAAACCTGCCTCTAGTTGAGAACTCCTGCCCCAGAGCAATGGCGGGTGCAGGGGCATGATGAAAGCTCAGGGGACTAGCCGGAAGCAGACGGTTGGAGAAGACTTTTAGAAGGAAGCCCTTCTCAACTGACTCTTTTGAAACAGAAATTGCAGAACAACAACACTGCTTGTGCTTTTTTAGTTGATAAACCGAGACTGAGTCTGCATTAGCTGTTCTCAACCAGAAAGAATTTGCTCACAAAGAGATGTTTGGGAATGTCTGGGGACATTTTTAGTTGTCACAACCAGGGGATGGAGATGCTATTGGCATCTAACGAGTAGAGATCAGGGATGCTGCTAAACATCTCAAACACGTCAGAAAGCCCCTACGACAGGGAGCGTCCAGCCCCAAACGTCCACGGTGCCAAGGCTAAGAGAGCCTGGTCGATAGGAATGTTGTTCCATAGGATTTGATTGGAAGCTTAGAGCAACCCACCACGTCTGGACTCCACTTGCAAAACAGCCTTCACAAACAATGGCAGGACACTCACTTCAACTCCGAGTGACCACCCGTTCTGCTTGGATTTGGGAAGAACCAGCAAAGTTTACAATGACAAGATCGAATGGTTTACTTGATCAGATCAGTGCTGAGTCCTATCCCAACTTTCTACAAGTTCTGTCCCAATGTTCTGTTCCAGGGCATACCTAAGGGAAGTGGATAATTCAGAAACATCCTAGTCTTCAGACCTCCCCGTGAGAAGAAACCAGATGAAATTCAGGACAGGGAGCTTGTCATCATTATTTTTAGCTGCTCAGAGATTGCTTTAAGCACATGTCACAATTTTACAAATAACCTGGGTAGGTGAGGGATTACTGTTTTATTCTTCACATGTTTAAAATAAATTGACTTTCAATTTCACTTGAGTCAATTTCATGATCAAATACCCCAAATTAGTCAAACAAACAACAATGCAGAGAGGAAAACAGTGGTTCTCACCTCTGAGGTACGCAAGAATCTTTGGATAATAGCAATTGGTCAAAATTGGGAAGATTTTAATAATACCAATGCCTAAGACACCATCCCCTGGACCAATTAAATCTGGATCTCTCATTTAAGGCTTCCCAACAGAGTCAAGAACACGCAGAATAAATGCAATTTGAAAAAGACCAGATTGGAAGATCAAAGAGAGAAAATGGCTAAAGTCATACAAACTTTACTGTGTCATCATCACTACCCCCAGCTCCAGCTGGAGTTCAGCACTTCCTTAGAAAGGACAGAAAGGACTGCCTGGCACTTTTGAAGCCCTGTGATATTTCTTTTTTCTTTTCTTTTTTTTTTAAAGACAGAGTCTCACTATGTCACCCTTGGTAGAGTGCCATGGCATCACAGCTCACAGCAATCTCCAACTCTTGGGCTTAAGCAATAGTCTTGCCTCAGCCTCCCAAATAGCTGGGACTACAGGTGCCCGTCACAATACCCAGCTATTTTTTTTTGTTGCAGTTGACATTGCTGTTTAGCAGGCCCAGACTGGGTTCGAACCTGCCACCCTCAGTGCATGTGGCCAGCACCATAACCACTGTGCTATAAGCGCCAAGCCTGATATTTTTTTGTTGTTGTTCCTAATTTTTGTCCCCAATTTTAGTGACCCTTCTTTTTACTTTGATCACTTTTGAGCCATCAGGTAGGTTAAATATACAAATTCCACTGGAGAGAGAAGTTAAAAAATAATGAAAGCTAAAAATGGGGGCTTTCTGGAAAACTGTTATAAAATTAGAGTGGCTGGTGTGCAGTTGTTATCAGCTGACACTTGAGAATTGCTTCAGCAACACTCAATTTTATTCCTCACGTAGGTACCAGCCTATTTTCTTGAGTTTCTCAATTACCATCCTTGGAATATTTTTGAGAAATGTCTCAATACGACTTTAGCGTGATGTTACTCAAAGTTCGGCATCCATAGTCTACTTGATGGGTTTCCTACACTATCAGGAATTTCCTGTACATTGTCCGTTTAATACAGTTATCATCATTTGAAAAGTATAAAGAATACTTTTTAATATTTAATAATAATAGACTCCCACTAGTAAAAGGGTAGACCTTCTTTGCAATCTACCACCAAAGGAGCAGAAACTGCCTAGTTGCTCATCAAGCCATTTTCCTTCTCCACCTGGGCACATGACCAGACTACATCTCCCAGCCTCCTTTGCAGTTAGGTGTGGCCATGTGACTGCATCCGGGTGAATGGAAGGTAAGGGTGAGCGTGGGCTCTAGCACTACCTAACTGTGTTTCTGGCTCTACAAATATCACCAAGAGATGAATGAGCATTTTCTAGTGTGGGCTGTAAACTAATAACCAGTTTATTATGATGTCACAATATTTGTAAGGAGTACCAGCTATACAGCATTGAAAGTCCCAACATTTGGGGTATTATCTACCCATCCTCAGATGTTCTTCCTATTTCCCCCAAACCTGAGGTGTCTGAGACAAATGGTGATTAATCATTTTTACATCTCTATGAGTTGTCTGTTCATGTCTTTTGCACATTTTTCTATAGCATTTTTGGTCTTTTTGAACTCAACTACAAAAAGTTCTTTGCATGGTGGGCATGTTAGCTTCTCAGCTGTAAAATAGGTTGCAAATATTAATGGTTTCTCCCAGGTTGCCATTTGTCTTTCGATTTTGCATACATTGTTTTTTTACTGTGCAAAAAATATTTGGAAGTTCTGTATCCATTTTTCTCTCCCTCTTTTCTCACCTTCCCCCCCCCAACTCTTTTCCCTTTCTCCAATGTAAAATAAACTTATACTTTTATATCCTAATCTTGGCCAAGAGTAGTGTTTTCCAAACTTTTTTATCTCATGGCATGCTTGAACCTATAGTTAAACTTCTACAGCATGCTTGAATTATAAAAAAAAGAGTAAAAGGAAGAATATACTTACCGTGCTTTGAACTGCTATTGAAAATAATTTAATTAATGATCTCTAAAAATTTTCACAGTCCACCTAAGATCTTCTAACAAAACAAAAAGAAAGAAAAGAAAAACTCTGTTATTTTACCCAGCTGGTTCCACTTTCTTCTGATTATTCCATCTTAATACTCCCTCCATCCTGGCCACATAGATGAACTCATGACCCAGGCAGGGGCAATCAGAAACCTTCCTTGAGGGGCGGCACCTGTGGCTCAAAGGAGTGGGTTCAAACCCAGCCCCGGCCAAAAACTGAAAAAAAAAAAAAAAAAAAAAAAGAAAGAAAAAAGAAACCTTCCTTGGAATTTTTAAAATAGGATTTAAGAGAAACCACTCTTTTTCCTTTGGAAGGTAGAGATGGGAAAACATGAACCAGAGTGGTGAGAGTGGTGAGCAACTATGGTTTCTTTCTCAAGGGAAAACTCAATCTCAAGAAAAAAGAGAATAAAGTTAGCATTGATGAAAGATGGAGAAAACTTTGATGAAACTCAGGTTCATGGTTCCTGTTCTCTCTAAGATCCAGATCCGCTTCTGATTAATGTTGATTAATATTGATTAACACGAGCAGATAAGTCCTCCTTTGGGCAAGTTGCATTCCATTACTTGAGTTCAAATAGGTTCAAGTGATAAATATTTGAAATCAGAAATATTGAGAAAAATCTAAGTATGTAGATAGCCCAACTATGACCCAATAGTGGAATAAATTTAGCTATAAAGAGACTGTGTAGCAAAACATATTATGCTACGTCAAGTACAAGGTATAAAATTTGTAGAAGGTGATAAAGATGATGAGGAAAGTCTGGTTCCCTCCACCCACTTCCCCAACGGCTCTTTCTCCCTCTCATTGAAAGACCATTTGTGAAACTTCAAATAATTGCATTTTCTCAAGCAGGTGAAAGACGCTTGTACTGTTTGATGTCTAATTTCTGAGAGCCTTTTATTTTTATTTATTTATTGAGAAAGAATCTCACTATGTTGCCCTGGGTAGAGTGCTGTGGCATCACAGCTCACAGCAACCTCCAACTCTTGGGCTTAAGCAATTCTCTTGCCTCGGCCTCCCAAGTAGCTGGGACTACAGGTGCCCACCACAACGCCCGGCTATTTTTGTTGTTGTTGCAGTTGTCTTTGTTTTAGCAGGCCTGGGCGGGGTTCAAACCCGCCAGCCTCAGTGTATGTGGCCGGCGCCCTTACTCACTGAGCTATGGGCACTGTCCACTGAGAGCCTTTTAAAAGTATAGGGGGAAAAAACCCTTGGGGCTGGGTGCTGTGGCTCACGCCTATAATCCTAAAACTCTGGGAGGCCGAGATGGGTGGATTGCTTGAGGTTAGGAGTTCAAGACCAGCCTGAGCAATTGCAAGACCCCTCATCTCTATTAAAAAATAGAAAAATTAGCTGAGAGTCATGGCAGCCCCAGATACTAGGGAGCCTGAGGCAAGACAATCACTTGAGCCCAAGAGTTTGAGGTTGCTGTAAGCTAATGATGATAGTGCACTCTACCCAGGTGACAGAGTAAGACTCTGTTTCAAAAAACAAACAACAACAACCACCAAAAACCTTTTGAAAGTAAAAACTAAAGAAAGAGCAAACATGGAAGCATTAACATTGATGTTGTTTTGCAGCTTTTTATTTGGAGTCATTTCCATCTGCAAAATATTAATTGCAACTGTGATTAAGTTTGCCTTGTAGATCACATTCGATTAACTCTAAGGTGAAGGTCTAGGTCAGTTATTTCATATCTCAGCTCACATATTCCTGGGACAACACATCAGTTATATAACTAATCTTTCATCAGAGTTGAGCACTTGTATTTATTTATTTAAAAGTGTTATTTTCATGCAATGCTTGTGAGCAAAGCCATTGCCTTGCACCTCCCTATGTGAGAAATGCATTTTTTGTCTTTCCCAAAGAAACAAACTGAGGAATGTCATAGTAATAATGAACCCGAACTGATTTACTGGGCAAGGACAGGAAAATAAATGGAGAGGCTGGCCAGAGTATGTTGCCACCCAAGGAGGACCCTGTTCACAAGAAATGCTTTTATTTCCAGGTAAACTACCCCGGACATAAAAAGCTCACAACCCTCCTCCCAAGCCAGTTTTCCCTCAGCAGCCTGTGCCTCTCCTCAAGTCTCATCCAACTCAGAACATTGCTTGGTTAAAATAGTCGAAAGCCCAGGTTGGCTTCCCTATTCAATGTGTATTGTGTGTCATAAATGTCTTCCATGGAACTTGATTGAACGTTTCTTTTGGAATTTTTATTATTATTATTTTGGTTGCAGTTTTTGGCTGGGGCCGGGTTTGAAACCCCCACCTCCAGTATATGGGGCTGGCGCCCTACTCCTTGAGCCACAGGCGCCACCCATCTTTTGGAATTAAAAGCCAAAAATCACAGGCGACAGCAGAGGGCACCCTTCTCTCTATTATGCTGTTGATATACTCCACCACTGGAGGAAGGATTTTGTTTGTTTTTCTGGGTTTCTCAGGGTTGACAATGGACACACATTCCAGTCTGGGATGACACACCCATTACTGTTTCAGCCTCTACCTCTCTTGGGCCACTTTCCTTTTCTCTCCGAGCTGAGTGACCTTCTATTTGGAAAAGCACAGAATAAAAGGAGTGGTTGCTGGCAGCAGCCTTGGGCTCAACAAGAAATACCTGAGCAGAGGAATGTACTTTTTGGCTTTGGTACAGCTTTCAATGCTCCAGAAAGGCCTGGAAGTCTTGCTTCTTTCTCTACGGAGGCCTACATGGGTGGTTGAGATTTTCTGCTGGGTCCAGCCCCTCAATTATCTCCCCCGAAGGCCAAGCTATCAAATCCAGAGCAGTCATGCCCCTAGCCTCGGTTTCTCATTGTGCAATCTCCTTGTTCAGCTGACACTGCTCCTCCTGCCAGCATGTCTTAATGAATGTCACACCGCACATACTGGGATCAGAAGGAGGGATACTCGAGAAACATCAGCTTAGAGCCTGGTGGGTGAATGTAACCCACATAATCTCCCCCAGCAGAATAGCTGTCCTGGCAGCAGCTGGGACATGTAGACAGTCAGCATTATGGCTGGAAGGAGAATGGGAGACATAATTTCAGAAAAGGGGAAGATTCTAAATATTTTCCTAGGAGACCTTTAAAAAGTTGTGGCTATGAAAAGATTTATTCCTTGGATCAGGCATTTTTTAATATTTATTCTAGATAAAATGTCCTCTTCCTTTGTCTGACTATTTTTGTCAGCGATTGTGGTTTTTCTCTGAACTTTCAGTCTATCCCCCTGCCCCCAAAGAGGGTCACAGGGTTGCCTAATAAGGCAAGGGGTTCCTGCCTGTCGCACATGTGCTCATGGCTGGGCTATGTGTGAAGGGAGCCAAGGAAACAGAAAAACCATAACCTTTTTTGGAAAGCCTCCTGCTTCCCTGCTTGGAGAAATATGAGAATTGCCTTGGTGCCTATCGCCTCAAGGTTGAGAGGATCCTGGGTTTTGGCTTAAATCCCTTTCAACTGATGGGTTTTGTGGTGAAAGTTACCAATCAGAGAAGGGTGTGTAGGCATCTATCACCAGTCATTTAAAAGCCTTTCTTTAATTTGGAGAGATGCCATGTGAGAAATGCTTTCTGTCAGCATCCTCTCCCCTTGAAGAATGCCCGGCATTCTCTCTCTTCCACTGACATCATCTGCTAACTGGAGATGAATGTGCCAGGTGGTGGCAATGGCCTAAATGAGAATCATCTATTCCATTTCTTACTTCCAAATGTTTTCCTAAAAACACTAGCCTTTCCTAAAAACTCTTACCCCAAACCTGTTCAGATGCTTGATGGCAGTTGACAAGTAGACTGGGGTCTTGGTAGGAATTGTGGGGCAGCAGACGATTTATCTAGGAGGTGCATGTGTACTGAAGACCTTATTAGGTACATGCAGAGTGACGTGGTATGGAAGGGAAACCCCACAACAGAGTGGATGATTTTTGGAACTCACAGCTAAGATGAACTGTGCGCTCTGAATGGATCATTAACCGATACTAGGCTTTCCCCAAACTTCTTCATCTTTTTCCCAAACCATATTTTAAACTTTGTTACCAAAAACCTTTTACTTTTTGGGTGGTACAAAGTGGTGATCAGGGTACGGCCCCCTTTCTGCCTCTGTCCCTCTTCAACATTTTTCCTCTCCTTGATGAGATTATAATCTATTTAGAGATGGGACCAGATTTTTTTGTGTATATATATATTTTTTGGAGAGGGAGCTTAGAGGTGCTGAGCCCAGATTCATATATTTTTGATTGCCATTCAGTGCCCAACATGTACATATCATAGGTGCCTAGTTAACATGTGTTGAATGAATATAACTGGCAGACCTATCCCTGCTGTTTGCTCTGGACAAAGGGAAGACACTCCTCTGTGCTTTTTTTCTTTCTTTCTTTTTTTTTTTTTTACAGAAACTAGAAGGGGGTGGGGACATGCCTAAGAATTTTTTCTGGTCCAAGGTAAAGAAAAACATTTGATTCAAATCATGTGCCAAGCCTTTATATACTTAACTTTGAAAACTAGAATTAAAGGTAAATGGCTCTGGGTTTTGAAGTGGTACTACTTACTATAGGGTCTGCTTCCTGTGTACTAAGATGTCCTTAGCAATGGTTTAGAAGCAGGAGGAAGAGAATGGGGAACCACTTTCTGTATAGTAATAGTATATGTTGTCATTTCCATCGTGAGTGAGAGAACCAGATTCAGTTGATCCCCAGATTGAGGCTCCTGGCTCCTTAGATTTTTTTTTTTTTTTTTTGAGACAAAGCCTCAAGCTGTCCCCCTGAGTAGAGTACCATGGCATCACAGCTCACAGCAACCTCCAACTCCTGGGCTCAAGCGATTCTCTTGCCTCGCCTCCCAAGTAGCTGGGACTACAGGCCCCTGCCGCAACGCCTGGCTATTTTTTGATTGCAGCCCTGATTGTTGTTTGGCGGGCCCGGGCTGGATGCAAATCTGCCAGCTCAGGTGTATGTGGCTAGTGCCTTAGCAGCTTGAGCCACAGGCGCCGAGCCAAGGCTCCCTAATTTTTGAGAATTACTGTTTGTCCTTCGGAAGAGGAAGGACTTATGTGCGTGTGCGTGCATGCATGCATGTCCACCAAGCAGAAGGTACTCACAGGAACCTGGCATGCAGCAGGGAGAGACTGTAGTTCCACTGACAGGGCTTCAAAGGTTTCTCTGAGTAGCCCCCGATGGTGGCTTCTCTATTCTGAATTTTTCTGGGCAATATTCTGCCCTAAGGGTGGTCGTGGTGGGGAAAGGACCCTAAGGCGAGCCTGACTATTGTCAATAGAAGAGACAGCTTCTGCTAAAGAGAATGGAATTGTAAATGAGCTCCATCTTGAAGAGAAAGAAGCAAAGCAGAGAGTTTGACTGTGGTAACGACTGGTAGCATTTATTAAGGGCTTACTGTATACACCAAGCCTTGTGTAAGCACTATGCACTCATTTATATCTTGCATCTGTTCTCAGAGGAAGGTATGATCATTACCCCTGTTGTACAGATGGAGAAATTGAGGCAAAGAGAATTTAAGTGACTTGCTCAAGGTCACAGAGGAATGGTAGAGCACAGATTTGGAGGTAAGAGGGGACCTGAGGAGCAGAGTGCATAAAAATACTCATCACGGTGACCTACCCCTAATACTTCAGCAAAGGCCATGAAGTGAAATGGCACATCTCTTGTTGAAGCAAGAATAGTATGGCTTCCTTATTTCAAAGAGAGAGAGAGAGAAGCTGGGCACAGGATCACTGGAGCCCAGGGGTTCAAGAGCAGCCTAGGCAACCTACAGAGACACTGCCTTAACAAAAAAAGAGAGAGAGATAGAAAGAATTAAAAAGTGGTATTAGAACTCCCTAACTTGGGCTTGGCACCCATAGCTCAGTGGATAGGGCGCCGGCCACATACACTGAGGCTGGCAGGTTAGAGCCTGGCCCTGGCCAGCTAAACAACAATGACAACTGCAACCAAAAAATAGCCGGGTGTTGTGGCAGGCACCTACAGACCCAGCTACTCGGGAGGCCGAGGCAAAAGAATTGCTTAAGCACAAGAGTTTGAGGTTGCTGTGAGCTATGATGCCATGGCACTCTACCGAGGGTGACATAATAAAACTCTGTCTCAAACAAAACAACAAAAGAAAACAGAACTCCCTAACTGGGTGAGAGTAACGTGGCAACTCCAATAACTTATTGCCCTCGTTTGCATTTCCAGGGAATTGTGTAGTTGCCAATAGCAAAAGTCATGGACTCTATTTAGTCCCACTACCTTATTCACAACATCTAGTCAAGCACATTTCTTAAAAATAGCTTCCTGCTTTCGTTACTGCAGTTTCGTGCTCTGCCAAGTGGCGCCGAGGAGTTGGAAGACACTTGCTGAGATGGGTGGGGACGTGGGTTCATGTGTGGAGACTAGAGACACCGGGTTGATGAAGGTGGCTATCTGCCCACATCCCTTAGGCCCCCACCATCTGGCTTTGTGTTTCCTCCGAAGACCCTGTGCCATGGATTCCAATGCAAGTCACTTATATGAGGGGTGACACCAGGAAGCACTGGATTGGGAGTGGGGAAGTGAGATGGGTAAAGGAAGAAAGCCAATACACAGAGCTTTATCAAGCAGGTTTCACAGTGGCCAACAGGGGCTTAGTCCCACTGAGTAACTTGGGCTCCCAAGGCAGAATATGTGCCTAGACTTCTCCCTCCTAAAGGCTGAGGGAGGGGGATCATAGCTGAGGACTACTGCTGGGGTAGGGTTATTTTCTGGTACTTCCGGTTTGTTGTGGGTGGGCAGGCTTGGCCCACCAAAGATAGCCATCAGGCAGAGCTGCGATTGTGTTATTTGTCAGGCCAGAGTGCAGTAAAGGTATGGGTGAGACCCCAGCTTCCCCTTCTGTGGAACCCTAATATCCACACCTTCCTTAAACTTTGCACCTGCTTGGCACAGGCCTGGGGCTGTGATGTCCAGGAGGAAGAGGAAACAGCTCACTGCCCTCCGTGTGCACATCTTACCACCCTCTGACTGCCCACCAAAACAGTGGCACACAGTCATTTGCTTCCATGGCTAGCCCAGACAGACCTGTCTCTTAAAGTTTCTGAGACATTGAGAACATCACTATTTTACTCTAGCTCAGGGTTTTTCAACCTTTGTTTTAATCTCACGGTGCACTTGAACCTGTAGTTAAACTTCTGTGGGCATGCTTAAATTATGTAGATAAAAAAAGAGTAAAGAAAAGAATATACTTACTGTGCTTTGAACTTCTTTCGAAAATAATTTAGATAATGATCTTTAAAATTTTTTTGCAGCACTCCTAAGATCCTTTCATGGCACAGTGGTTGAAAATCACTGCTGTAGCTTTGAGCATTTTAGCTTGGGACCAGAATGCTTAAACTGTGGAGAATTAGGCTGAGCACCTACGGCCCATGAAATCACTGTTTCCAACAGAAGCATGCTTTGGGAATTCTCAAAACATGAACACAAACCTTAGGAGGAGGTCATCTTTGTGCGTTGGCTGTGGTCTTGGCTACCGAGGAGTCCAGGCTGTCCTCTCCGTTATCAGGGTGGCCTTCCGGTCGTCTGTACTGGGATAAATGGGTGGCACACCGGACAACATGCTTCAGAATTTGAGACATCTGTTCCAGGCCTTTGTGATGGAGGAGAACACCTGCCCTTTGCCATCTATCTAACAGGAGCTGTCTTGCCATCCTGATGTGTCCAGTGTCTTTTAAGTGTTCTGAGCGGAGGACCAAGCTTCTCATTATTCCGGGTCATGCTCTTCTTGGGCAGTGGTGATTTATTGTGGGTGTGTGTCTGTTCTTGCCTAGGCAAAAAAAGAAGTAAAACTGAGCTGGTGGGTTGATTTATTTGGCCCTTTCCTAGTACTGTCAAGAGGGCAGACATCTTAGAGAATTTATAAATAACTCAAGGAACAGGCTGAAGGTGAGGAAAGCTCAAAAGGCACAAAAAAAAATTATGTGATGGATCCTGTAAGGTCAAAGAAATAGGAAAAATATAAGAGATGGAGCCAAGGCAAACTCACGAAATCTCAGCCTCCCATCTTATTTTACATGCCCAGAAGATCAAATACGCTAAACAGAGGATATATAAATGGGGCCACAGTTGGATCTGACTACAAAATTATAGACCGAAGGAAGGGCTGCAGCTGCCTAGGGAATCTGTTTCTCTCTTCATTCCTGTTCATTTATGTGTAATTCTTAGTCATTCTTGTGAGACAATTTTAAAAATAGAAGTTCTGCAATGCATTGGCAGGCTACTTGTTGACAAGCTAATACTGTCAGACGCACGATTGCTCCAAAGAGATGGCGAAAATCAGCGGAGGCTAGAAAATCTATCCTGTAAGGAAGGAGAAAATCAGCACAGGGTTCCAGCCTGCGTGGCGAATGGGATGGCTGTTGTGTATTCCTCTTCTTATAATAATTCTTGCTTCCAAATTCCAGGATTTGATGGATAAAGTTCATTTTTTTTTGGCCATGGCAGAGCCTTCTGGTGTGCTCCAGAATGCTGTATAACTATGGTCCACAAGCCCTGGGCTGTGGACCAGTCCGAGGCCTACTAGGAAACCATGTACACAGCATCACAGCCTGGGCCATCCCTCCTGTCCCATCCCTCCTCCCTGTGCAAAATTTGTCTTCCATGACACTGGAGATGCAAAAAAGGTTGGGAACTGCGGCTCTATAGCAGAGGTTGCTAAAATTTTTCCGTAAAGGACCAGAGGAGTATTTTAGGCTTCACCAGCGTGCATTCTCTGTCACCACTACTTGACTCTGCAAAGGTATTGCAAATGCAGCAGCGAACAACACGTAAACAAATAGATCGGCATGACTGTATTCCACTAAAGTTTCATTGACAACAACAGGCCAGATTTTCTGTCTGTGGAAAGCAGTTTGCTCATCCCTTCTTCCCATCTCGAAGCAAATGATAGTTTCATACATAGGGAAAATTTCATCAAGCTCCAGTCTGCTTTAGATTTTGTACCTTTGTATGAATATTATGGCTCCGTTTAAAAAAAATGGGATAAGACTTCTCTTTTCAATAAGCATAGAGCCAAAGATTCTCTGGTGAATCCTTTCTAAATTGGTATCTGCAATTGATAGGGTATTGATGAGCAATTTGTGAGAGAAATCCACCCGCTCTCTTTCTAAGTACTATAACTCTGCACTTTAGAGTTCCAGGTGCCTTCTCCTATTTGCTCTGCTACCTTAGTTTGTTACCTGTGTCCACATGGAAAGGGACAGAAAAAAGGGGAGGGAGGGCATGGCCTTTCTCTTTTAAAGCAGATCTTTTCTTTACTTATCCTACTGGCTGCAAATTAAATAAAGACTGGGCCTCTCCAGCTCCCTTACCTGAACCAAGTGTATTCCAATATGAAACCTTTCTTATTTTAGCAAGCTGAGTGAGCATCTGTCTCTTGCATTCAAAAACTTTGAGTGAAAGAATTTCAGAGGTTAGGACATGTGGGGTAGCTCATGCCTGTACTCCGAGCACTCAGGAGGCAGGTGGGTAGCTTGAGCTCAGGAGTTCAGGACCAGCCTGAGCAAGAGCGAGACCCTGTCTCTACTAAAAATAGAAAACCTAGCTGGGTTTTGTGGTGGGTGCCTATAGTCCCAGCTACTCAGGAATTTGAGGTTGCTGTGAGCTATGATGCCAAGGCACTCTACCTAGGGCAACGGAGTGAGCCTCTTGTCCCCCTCCCCCTCAAACAAAATATAATAATCAGCCACTATCCCCTTGTTTGCTTAATAATAATTAGTCGCTGTTCCCTTGTTTGCTTTTCAACACTTGCTGCTCTGGAGTTGCACAGCTATTAGTTGTAAAGATTTCTAACTTTCTCCATACGGCTGGTAGTTGTTTTTCTTTTTGAGATAGAGTCTCAAGCTGTTGCCCTGGGTAGAGTGCCATGGCGTTATAGCTCACAGCCATACCTCCAATTCGGGCTCAAGCAAAAACTGAGGCTCCTTGCCTCAGTTTTTCTACTTTTAGTAGAGATGGGGTCTCACTTGCTCAGGCTGGTCTTGAACTTGTGAGCTCAAGCAATCCACCCGCCTCAGCCTCCCAGAGTGCTAGGATTATAGGTATGAGCCACCGCACCTGGCCTCATATAGCTGGTAGTTGTAAAGATTCTTAACTTTTCTCCGTAGACAATACACCTTTTGGAACCCTAAAGGTAGTTTCTAAGCCCTGCATAGCAGTGGCTTGGCTAACCTGTCCAGACCCACAGCTCATACCAAGAAACAGACTCAACTGAAATTGTGACCCCATGAGCTAAAACAAAGCAAGATGATTTCCAGGCTCCTATAATGAGGTTCACACTCCTGTAATATTGCCCCAAACTTAGCCAATTAGCAAACCTAGTTACCTAATCCCCTGCCTGTTAAACTACAGTTGCCAAAAACCCTGCCTCCCAAGTTCCCAGAAAGGCAGAATTGAGGAATTGCTCCTGTGTCCCCACGTAGTGCTATGCGGAATGAACTCTTTCTCTGCTGTAAACCGCGCGTCTCTGGGTATAGGCTTCCTCTAGAATGGTGGGCAGATGAACCTGGCTGGGCAGCAACAATTTCCTGAACTCCTTCGTAGTCATAATGAAGACACTGACCTGAGTGTCCTGCCTTTATTCTGGGTGGTAGGGATCAATGATCTCTTTTCCTGGGTGCTGTGGCCTCTTTGATTTATGGTCCTTGTTCACAGAAAAGAGGAAAGTAGCCTCCCCTTCATTGAAACAAGGGGAAAGCTGGCCTTATCATCTTGGAAGCTTTGGGGTCAGGCCCAATTAAGCCTAGATCTCAGCTCCACCACTCACTGCCTGGGCCTTTGTAAGCCTGACTACACTTACCTGTGAATCAGTGATAAAAAGATCTTCCACTCCAGTTGGCTGAGAACACTAAATGAGAATTGTTTTAAAAGTAAAGTGCTTGGTAAATCATGGATGATGTAATAAGGTCATTAAAGGTCTAGGAGGCCATACAAAGGAGAATGCAGTCTTGTAACAATAATTAGACAGCCTTGGATTCACCCTGTAGAGATCTTACAAAGCCTTTATTAACATAAAAATGTAGTGCTAAAGTAAGATTTATTTGTGGGGTTAACCTGCCATCACAACTTGGTGGTAAATAGATGGGGTGATTATAGAGTCATTGAAGAAATTCATACAAAGCATAGTTAATTGCTTTATCAGAAAGCTCTTGCCAGCAGATCTGGCACCAGGATTTTCAGAACTGGGCTTTGGGTGGCACCTGTGGCTCAAGGACTAGGGCGCCAGCCTCATATATCAGAGGTAAGGGTTCAAACGAAGTCCTGGCCAAAAACTGCAAAAAAAAAAAAAAAAAGAACTGAGCTTTTTTTTTTTTTGAAACAGAGCCTCAAGCTGTCACCCTGGGTAGAGTGCTGTGGCACCACAGCTCACAGCAACCTCCAATTCCTGGGCTCAAGGGAGTCTCTTGCCTCTGCCTCCCAAGTAGCTAGGACTATAGGTGCCCACCACAACGCCTGGCCATTTTTTTTTTTTTTTTGGTTGCAACTGTCATTGTTTGACATGCCCGGGCTGGATTCGAACCCGCCAGCTCAGGTGTACATGGCTGGCGCCTTAGCCCGTTGAGCCACAGGCGCCAAGCCAAGAACTGAGCTTTTTTACTGACTCAATCCCACTGATGTGGCATTGCCATGTCACCCATTTTTGTTTCACAGTGCCAGCCTTTGTTTCTCCAGAGCTGACTTATCATCTCTGAAAGTTCTGGTTGTCCAGGCATCAAAGGTGAATTTATCCAAGGTGCCCCATGAGCTCTTGGAGGCCTGCCCCTAATTGTCAGGATCATCCCATTAGGGACAGAGTGGAGGTCACTCTGTACACACCCATTGTTGTCTTTGATCATCCTCATGCCTCCAGCTAAGGAGAAATCGAGGAGGCTGCCTGGGCCATCTGAACGATTGTCCATGATAAATTGGACGGAGATTGTCTCTTCTGTGGTTTCTGACAACTGGGAATAAATCCGGACTGATGACCCAGACAGGGAGGCCGCCCAGTATGTAAATGGTCAGTCATCATTCTTGTCTTGCTGGGCAGCTTCAAGGAGATTAATGGCCTCAAGCTGTCTGGTATCCCTGGAGGAGTGTTCGTTCAGGTGATTCCTCAGTGCCCATTCTGCTCTCTGCTCCCTACTCGCAAACTTCCCTAAGTAGATTCTGCCACCAAGGCCAAGTGCTCGTTGTAGAGTACAAATGGAGCAAATTCAAGGTCTTTCTTTGGGATTGAGTTCATTAGAAGAAGAAAGAAGAGAAGAGGGAGTAGGAGGATGACAATGAAGGAGAAAAGCCTAGACACTGGCATAGTCGATGTTCTTTTTTAAAAGAAAAGAAGAGAGCGTGTTTGCATTTCTGAGTTCAGATCTGACATCACTCACTTACCAAGGGAACTTTACATTAAAGTCTGGAGGAAATTAGAAATATTTTAAGCCAAATATGTTTCTTTGATGTATTTTGAGATGGCTGCCAAGAGTCTCGCAGGTAGAAGTAACCCTGCAAAGCTGTCTTTTGTGGGGGGAAAGTAGTCAGATCTCTCCTTTCCTATCTAGAAAAGATTAACTGAGAGTTTGACCTGACATCTGCAAAGGTCTGAAAAGAACCGTCTGTTCTCTCTCTCCATTTCATAGAGTAGATTTAACTTTTTACAAACATTTTGAAAAGATGGGGTAAAAAAGGAAGAGCAGACTAGGAAAGGACTATGTTTTTAAAACAGCCACTAGCAGACAGCTGTGGACAGTTCCTGGGTCTGAAGGTGAGGCTTCCCAACTCAAGCAAGCAGAGAAGTCATTGGCTGCTAATTTTCTTAGTCAATTTCACTGTACGTTATTCTTTGTTTGGGAGGATCTGTGTATGTTCTTGTTCTAGGAGCCGTTTGCAGGAGATCCAAAGTGGAGAACCTAGACATGCACCAAGAACCCGAGAGTTCTACTGCAGCCCGGACCATTGCCATTATTTAACGCTGAATCATCCTGACTTCAGGAAATGTATTATTAGACTACTTTTTTTTGATGATTTTGGGGCCTGTGTTTTTAGAGTGGTCCCACTGTATTTGATCATGGATAGAGTTTAATTTTAGAACAGAAAATAGGGATTGCAGAATAAGACCTTGAACGTCATTGATGGCAAATCTCCCCCTCCTTGTCAGCCGGAAACTGGGTGAATAGTTGTGTATATTCTACTGTGTGTCACCTGCTCCCTGAGGCAAAGGTGTCTGCTTTGCTCATTCACTGTATCTTCCCACCAGCATGATGCCTAACACACTGCAAGCAATAAGTGTATATATGAGTTGAACGAATGATAGAATGAATGCTAAAAATGTTCAGCAGAATATGGCTAAATATATAGCGCTCTTAAAGTAATTATATCTTAAATTTCAAGACTTCTTCCTTACTCTCATTATGTCTAAGACATAAGGTTTTTGTAGGAAAAACACAAAGATATGGTTCAACTTGTCACCCAGCTTTTAGTGAGCCACCATTTGGGTCCTATTTATAGTGTGTTCTCTGTGGTTGGGTAGAAAGGGATTGTTTTTACTTTCCCATGCATGGAGACAAGCTCTGAAAAGCGTGCATCGGGATTCATTAAAACAAAAAGAAAAGCAAGTTCAGTCTTCAAACCATCTTCTTTCCTTCATTGTACCAAAGAGTTTGCTTTTGATGCTGGATCCTGAGACAAAGTTTGCATAGGAGTCAACTCTTCCTCCACCCAAGCCTGTTTTCTTCCAGAAGCAGGCAGTTTGTCAGGCCCCCAGAGGGAGGCTGGATCCCCGCAGAAATGGCTTTGAGGGTAGTCATTCTTCCGGAAAGTACATCATGTCTGTTTCTGCTTTGGCTTTTCGGTTTCCTGGAGTTGTTCTTTTGAAAAGAGGCAGCAAAGCCTTGCTAAATACTGCGGCTCATTCAAACCCCAGGGTTGAATCCTCATTTTGGATTTTTTTTTTTTAATGTATTGAACTCCCAGGGCTCTCATGAACTTTCCCTTGGTTCACTGTAGAGGGTGGGTCTTTGAGTCCTGGGAGACGTCTCACAGTCGGCTGTTAAACAGCTGTTTCCAGAGGCCTGTTATCCTCACACCCACACGAGTCTGAAAATAGCAGCCACGTCCCTCCCTGTACAATCTGTGCTTTCAAAGGCACAGTTTGCTTAGTTCTGCCTTTCGGTTGCCTTCATTCTGTTTCTGATAAACAAAGAATCAAGCTATGCTGTTTAGTTGGTTACAAGTTACTTTCAAAACACTTTAATCATGGTAAGCAACGCAATATAGAAACGCAGAAGTTGTAAATCCGGGAAACAGTCAACTTTTTTCCATGCTTGCATTATTGGGAAGTATTGGCTCTCCCAGCATAAAGAAGATTGTTGTGTTGACCTAGAGTCTGTATCGGAGACACCCAGGGCCTATTTCTGAGGACTCCCTGGAGAGATGGACCTTCCTCTGACATTTGTTTTTCAAAACTTTTTGGTTGTTGTTGATCCTGTCCCATTTGTAAGTTTTTTTTACATCGAGTTTTTACATCGAGATGAATTCACATAATAGAAAATTAACCATTTTAAAGTGAACAGTTTAGTGACATTTAGTACTTTCACAAGCTGTGAAACCACCACCTCTATCTAGTTCCAAAATATTTCCATTACCCTTAAAGAAACCCTTGTACCCATCAAGTCGTCACTCCCCAGTCTTCCCTCTCCCCAGCCCCCTGGCAAAAACATTCCTTTTTTCTATTTCTGTGAATTTACCTATTCTGGATATTTCATGTAAACGGAATCCTATAATATGTGGTATTTAGTGTCTGGCTATTCTCACGTGGTGTAATGCTTGCAAGGCATCCATGTTGTAGCATGGACCAGTACTTCATACTACATAATAGCCATCATATGTACAGACCATATTTTGTTTATCATTCGTCTTTTAATGGAAATTTGGTTGTTTCCAGCTTTTAGAAGTGGTAAGCGTTGGTGTACATGTATCTGTTTGAGTTCCTGTTTTTCATTGTCTTAGGCGATTCTCTTGCCTCAGCCTCCCAAGTAGCTGGGACTACAGGTGCCCGCCACAATGCCCGGCTATTTTTCTGTTTTTGCAGTTCGGCCGGGGCCGGGTTTGAACCCGCCAACTTCGGTATATGGGGCCGGCGCCATACTCGATGAGCCACAGGCACCGCCCACCTTTGTTCATTTTCTAATTGAGCTGCTTGTCGTTTTTTGTTGAGTTGTAAGACTTCTTAATTCTAGACTCTTATCAGATATATTATTCCCAAATATTCCCCTCTGTTCTGTAGGTTGTCTTTTTACTTTCTTAATAAATGTCCTTTAGTGAACTAAAGTTTTTAATTTTTTTTTGTTGGTGTTGCAGTTTGGCTGAGGCCGGGTTTGAACCCGCCACCCTTGGTATATGGGGCCGGTGCCCTACTCACTGAGCCACAGGTGCCGCCCAAAAGTTTTTAATTTTGATGAAGTCCAAATTTACTGATCCTTTCTTACAGGTGGAGGTGTGGGTGAAGAAGAGCTAGTTGTTCCTGGGCCTAGCTTGCCAAGTCTCTAATTTGACTTGACAGTATTGTTGGGATGTGCTTGTCCTGGCTGCAGGATTGCACCCACAGTTTTATTTGAAGATGTTTTAATCCATCAGGCTTTTATATATTACTTGTTTTTTAGGTTATTGTAATGTTAAAAAAATTACTGTTACAAATCTAGATCTTCCCAGCTAGAATATGTTGTTTACCATGGGAGCACAGAATACGTGGTTTAGAAAGCATGGAGTATGTAGTCGATGCCACCCAATATTGTGTCTCGAGCTTAGCTATTTTCTGGACTCTGGAGCATATGTTCATTTCCCCACTGGTGTCTAATAGGCATCGGAAATTTAGAATCTTTCTGACCAATACCCCATCCTTTACCTGCCTAAATCTCAGCGAACAGCAGCTTCATTCTTCCAGTAGGTCAGACAAAACACATTGGATTCATCCTTGATTCTTTTCCTTCTTTCACCTCCAGATCATTAGCAATCCCCCAAATGTGGGTATATCTTGAATTTGACAAGCCTCTTCACCTCTAAGTGTGCCAGCCAGTGAACGCATATCTTATTAGCCTAGAATCTTGTTTTCCCACCAGTCCCCGTTGCCTCCCTTTCCCCTCTACAATGTATTTGCACACAGAATCCTTTCACCAGGAGCATCAGACCAGGCACCGTGGCTCACACCTGTAATCCTGGGATTCTGGAGAGGCCAAGGTAGGAGGATCACTTGAGGCTAGGAGTTCTAGATCAGCCTGGGCAACGTAGTGACATTCCATTTCTACAAAAAATTAAGAAATTAGCTGGGCATGGTGGAGCACACCTGTCGTTCCAGCTACTCCTGAGGCTGAGGCAGGAGGATCCCCTGAGCCCAGTGGTTCGAGGATGCTGTGAGCCATCATGGCACCACTGCACTCCAGCCTGCGTTACAGAGTGAGAGACCCTGTCTCTATAGGAAACAAAGGGGAAGAGCATCAGGTCATGCCACCTTGGACCCCTAACCCTCCTCGGGCTCCTCACTCAGAGCTCCGGCGTGTGCTGCCCTCCTTCCTTCCCAGCACCTGCCCTGCTGTCCTCCCAAGCTCTCCCCCAGCTGGCCGGCTTTGTCCTCCAGGCCTCCCTGCTGTTTCTTGAGGACTCCACCGACTGCACACTGCTGCCCCTTCTCCCTAGAGCACTGTCCCTCCCTACAGCCTTAGAGCGTCTGCTCAAATCTGACGGTCCTGCTTGAGGCTTGGCACTCTGCGCCCCCTCAGGCCTGCTTCTCTCGGCCCTGCTGTCTTTTTCTTCACCACTCTTTGCACATGATTGTTTTTCCATAGCACATGATAGACATTGTCACTATGCGTCCCCCCCCCACACACACACACAGGTCCAACCGAATGGCTAAATAAAGAAAAATTCTGCATGCCACACACACTGTGCGACTTTCCTTCATCCACATGAAGAATAAAGAGATTGCATGCCTAGTAGTTTCTGTTTCAGGAGGGCCTTCAAGGTCTGCGCAGCAGCACCGCTTCTCAATTACCCAGTTTATTAATTTTGAAACAGGAGCGCCTGCATTTATGAGATGTAGTCGTTGTGCCCCTAATCCACTCATTAGGGATTTCCAAGTATGCTTTTGCACAATAGACCATAGCGCTTTGAAGAAACCATTAGGATTTCCATGTGAAGTCCCAGAGGATTAAAATAAAGCCCTGCAGCGAATAGGGAATGCCCCAGTCTTGTGATCTGTCAGGCTT
Organism: Arctocebus calabarensis; assembly: GCA_963573935.1. Taxonomy (NCBI): domain Eukaryota; kingdom Metazoa; phylum Chordata; class Mammalia; order Primates; family Lorisidae; genus Arctocebus; species Arctocebus calabarensis. Next base: position 20,839 of record CAUYON010015295.1, read on the forward strand.
GAGTCAGTTTGGCCATTAATTCCACTTCACAAGATCCCAGGAACTGTGATTATCTCAGATGACAGAGAGCTTCCAGCACAAGAGCAATGACTCTTTTTGCTTCCTCTTTTTGTAGCTCAAAGGAAATGCAAACTAGTCTTTTCAGGTGTCCTTGCTTTTTTCTGATTCTTTTCAGATGGGGAGAAAGAGGCTGGCATTCATCTTCTGGCTCATCAGCCCGTTCTGGGTGGGACAGTCAAGACCAGGTGAAGTGCTGGAGCAGTCTGAGTCCACCAGACTCATTTAACAGCCAGGGTTGACATGAAAAAGAAGACAGGTTGAGGGCGGTGCCTGTGGCTCAAAGGAGTAGGGCCCTGGCCCCATATGCTGGTGGTGGCGGGTTCAAACCCAGCCCTGGCCAAAAACTGCAAAAAAAAACCCCCCAAAAACCAGACAGGTTGATTTTGTTGGGCCATTGACTAGGCTAACTCATTGCCTCCTTCTCATCCGTCATCAACCTCAACTCACTAAAGAGAATTTCATTAACAAATAGAAGGACTGTACCATTTTTCCTGGAGACAAACTGCTCAGCAGTTCAGTTTCCTTAGGGAGACTGGGCACTTTCAGCCCTGAGTTGTTCTATAGTTCCGCCAGGATTTAGCTCTGGTGCCCCAAGCAAGCCACTTGGGTCATAAACCTTGGTTTCTTAATCAATCTGTTAAATGGGTCCAGTGCACTGATCTCTCCAGCACTTCCACCCAGCTTGGAGTATTCTACCTGGAACGTGTTGATGAGCCAGAACATGAATGCCAACTCTCAAGAGTCAGAAGCAACAACACCTGAAAACACTTCCTAAGGATGTTGCTGTACAAATGCTCAGAGGCTGAAGTTGCCCAAGACCTCGCTTTCCAGAAGAGGTTGACTGCTTTGAAAGATGTTAGCTATGCACAGTGGTTCCCAAAGTGTGAACCCTGTACCTCGTACCATCAATATCACCCAGAAAATGCAAATTCTTGGGCTTTATCCCAGACTGACTGCCCTGGAAACTCAGGGGGTGAGGTGTAACAGTTCCTACTTAATGAGTGCTGGTTTAGTGGCCCCTGTTGGCATCTTGCCAGACAGCCTGGGGTGTCTTTCTCACAACTGCTACTGCTGTAGCTAAGAGCTCACACCTGAAACTGCCCCTGCAGCCATCCCTGGGCAACTGAAGCTGCCTTAACTGGAGATATTTGGAGGGAGGGGGTGCCCGTACCCACACACGTGCTGAGTTGTCGAAGAGGGTCTGGCTGCCGGTCACTGGCCAGTCAATATGCGGAGATGGAGTTTAGGGCCAAACAGGCTTTATTTTCACAAGAGCAGTGATTCTGGAAAACAGCAAGGGTAGGCTCTCGATTCTGTTCTCCTTCAGTTATTATTCTAATACTTTTCATTATGGGAATACAAGGAAACAAAGCTAGAAAATTTTAACTTTCTCTAACGGGAAGTAACATCAAAGTAGTCTTCATTCTGACAATGCAAAATGTTTAAACACCAGAAAGGTAATTTTCACTTAACAACATATCTAAGAGAATCATTAAAGTAAACACCATATCATTAAAGTAACCTTTACTCTACCAGTATCTGCCAATGTCACAACCCCTTTTGTCTGTGTGTGACTACTTCCTCAGGTCTGCTGAGATCAGCACCCCCAACGCCTTAACCAGATCAGCAACTTGCGGTCTGCCTTGCTGGCTTCGGGGTGGCTAGGGGCCGATGAGTGATTGGTGCAGGGGTGGTTACCAAAGCGCCCTTCTGTCAAGATGGCTTGGACTCTGCTGTGCACTTCATGCTCCAGAACACACTGACTTCTCTCAAAACCACACCCTTGCTTTCCTCACTCCCTTACGGGTTTCTCCTGCAAGCAGTCCCCAATAAATTGCTTGTCCAACAACTACCATCTTAGGCTCTGCTTCTGGGGAACTTGACCCAAGACAACTAACAAGTTCACCTCCTCTTCTGGATGATCAACGTGGGGCTGGGCACATAGTGAGAACATTCTCAGCGAGGCACTCTACCCAGATTTGGGCAGCCCATTTTCCACGTTGCTTTAAGATTATATCCACAGTTGTCACATCCCATGTATAATTTTGAAGATGTCCTTGAGTTGTTGGCAATTCAGTCTCATAGGTGGTAGAGATTCTAGGCAAGAGAATGCAGGAGATGGTTAGTGTCCTTTTAACTAGCCAGAATTGTTGGTGTAATATACAGTGTAGTTTTGTGAGTTGGAAATAATCGGCAGATCCAATGTGGTCATTAGACAGATCTGTTGCATTTGCTTTTGGCCATTAGGTCTCTTGAGGCACATGTGGAATGTCCAAAAATCTCGTTCCAAGGGTTAGCTGTTCTGTGGGAAAGGGCCACAAAACTTCTAAGCTTGAACTCCAAAGGTGCTTATTAAGCTCCTCCTCTCCTAAAATCAGAGGACAAGGAGCCCTAGGGAGCTGTCCATCATGGAATGGAAACAAGACTCAGTGAAGAGTCTATTCCCGGGATGCTCTCCCATCTCCTGGGCTCTGCAATTCTTGGTTCCCACAGAACCTCAAACAGATGGTTGCAAGTTTGATTCACAGTTTATGGAACTTGAGCCAGGCCCCAAATGAAATTTACCTCTGGGCTGGCCACCTTTCCTAATAAGTTTCCTTTCCCTCTTTAGCATGCCCAACAGGAGTCAAGGATCATCATGAAATTGTCTTATATTTCCACACAGTGGAAATGAATTGTCACAATCATCATATAAGTTTGGAAAGAACCTTATGCAAATGTTTCTATCCTTTAAGACTTAGCCAGACAAAACTGTATTTTAAAAGCCTCTATTCTTATAGAAATCCACTGTGAGAGTCAGTTCTCATTCTCCAGATATTCTTTTCAACAAACCTGAAAGATTCACATTGGAAACTAAGCTGATTTCCTCTTATTTAGCCTTTGTCGAACCAGCTACTGATATTCTCTACTCCAGGGAATTATGATGAAGAGATAAAACTCTGTTGAGAGAAATGATATTAAGGGAATTTTACTTAAGGATGAGGTGACAATTCATCTCTGGACACTCCCCATTTTATTCCTAGTGGACCACTGGAGAGCTGAATATTTAGATCACGTTGTTGGATGCCCATGGGAAAAATTGCTTTCTCTGAGATGCGCATTGATATTCACCCTTGTTAGTTTCAAACAGAGAGCTCTTTTGATAACACCTCTAGCAGCAGCAGTCACATTTGTTCTAGAAGTGATGACGATCTGCCCCAGGTGAAGACCTCCATGGAAATGTTCTTTTAGATCTATGTGCTAGGAGAAATTTTACTTCCTCAGAATTACTGGCAGGCTTTATTTCTTAGACAACATGAATCAAACACTTGACTATATTTTCCCTTTTTGTGTGGGCCATCAGAAAGCTTAGAGCCAAATTTTTGGTACATCTTTGGAGTGGAGCCTGTATCATTTTTTTTCTATTCCCCCACTAGTTTTCTCCATGCGCATTTTTGCAAGCCCTGAGTTTTAAGTTTTATATCTATTTCATCTTAGTAATCTAGGGAGCTATCTCGAATACTTTGTGTATCAAGGCTGGGAGTAAATATAACATAACAATTTTTTTTTTTTTGAGACAGAGGTAGAGTGTAGTGATGTCATCCTAGCTCACAGCAACCTCAAACTCTTGGGCTCAAGTGATCCTCCTGCCTCGGCCTCCTGAATACCTGGGACAAAAGGAGCCCACCACAACGCCCAGCTAATTTTTCTATTTTGGGTAGAGATGGGTCTGGCTCTTGCTCAGGCTAGGCTCAGACTCCTGAGCTCAAGCAATCCTGCAGCCTAGGCCTCCCAGAGTGCTAGGATTGCAGGCCTGAGCCACTGCGACTGGCCTAGCATAAGCGTTTTCATCACTCCTAATCTTGAAAAGTTTTATCAGACTACCCCTCACTCACCTTTAATAAAAGGAAAAGTACAAAAATGAATTATGCATAGCCTGCATTCTAAAGTGGGGTTAGAATTTACAAAGACAATTAAAATGTCAGCTCTTGTTACAAGCTGAGAAAGGACCCAGACAAATCACTGAGGAAATCAAGATATTTGCCCAATGTACAAAAGCAAAATGAGCAGGAAAACATTCTGCCTACTTAAGAAAACACGACAGACGAACACTGCAGTGAGATGAAAAGGTTGCACAGAGAGAGAGAGTCACTGGGGAAAAATGTCTCATCAGACCAGGTGGCATAGGTCTCCTGGACAACTAAACAAAAAAATCTAGGGAACATCACTCCTACATCAACTGTAATAACATTGCATAATTGATCCCAAACAATTTGTGTCTTTCTTAAGAGGTGGTCTGATTATCTTATTGTGGGACATATTTCCTCTTCACATGCCATTTACTTTAAAGTGATTATTTGAGAAACCAAATCTAGTGGGAAAAGAAGTCTGGGGGAAGAATGACAAGGGGGGTAGGCGGATTATTTATATTCTGCAATGACCACAAACATTTTTCCTTGTTTTTTTGTTTCATTGTTTTTCAGCCTAGTACTCAAGGAACAGTTTTTTGTTTTGTTTTGTTTTGCTTTGTTTTTTGTAGAGACAGAGTCTCACTTTATTGCCCTCGGTAGAGTACTATGGCATCACAGCTCACAGCAACCTCCAACTCCTGGGCTTAAGCGATTCTTTTGCCTCAGTCTCCTGAGTAACTGGGACTACAGGTGCCCACCACAACGCCCAGCTATTTTTTTGTTGCAGTTTGGCTGGGGCCAAGTTTGAACCGGCCACCCTTGGTATATGGGGTCAGCACCCTACCCATTGAGCCACAGGTGCCGCCCAAGGAATAGTTTTGAAGAAAAACTCAGAGAACAATAATAATACTTAATGAAATACTAAGGAGGCAATAGTTCCTACATGGAATCCAACCATGATTCAACTTTGGGAAAAACTCAGGCCCCAAAATACACTTCATTTTTTTTTTTTTTTTTTTTTGGACAGAGTCTTAAGCTATCGCCCTAGGTAGAGAGCTGTGGCATCACAGCTTACAGCAACCTCCAATTCCCAGGCTCAAGCGATTCTCCTGCCTCTGCCTCCCAGGTAGCTGGGACTATAGGCGCCCGCCACAATGCCCACCTATTTTTTGGTTGTAGTTGTTATTGTTGTTTGGCAGGCTGGGCTGGATTAGAACCCACCAGCTCAGGTATATGGGGCTGGCACCTTAGCTGCTTGAGCTATAGGCACTGAGCCCCAAAATACACTTTGATGGTTTAGGGTATCTGTGAACTTTAGGCCTTTGTGATAGAATTAGGAAGATACAAGCTGTGAATGGTTGAGAAGTTTCATCAAAGCAAGCTTTTGTTCATTAGCTTCAATTAGAATGTTTTCTGCTAGTCACTGAAAATGCTGCTGAAACTAAATTTAAAGACTCTGTCTCTCCCATTGTTATTTTACCTTAGATTGCTTCAGTGTAATCAGTTCTTTTTTGCCCTCTGGATCATCTTTGCCCATGACCTTGACAAACCCAGCCCGCAAAGCCTCTGCTTTCCCTGACCTTGTGCAAATGCCCAGTCCTTTCTGGAAGGAAGCCTAATGGTTTGCTCTGCCTTAAGGCTCTTGCCTCATCTGACCACAGAACTCCAACCAGGCAGTAGAGAAAGCTGAAAACCAACTTGTTAGGAGACCTAAACCCTTCTTCCACTTCCCCTCCCATAACCAAAGGCTCCAAGAGTTCCCCTGGAAAGACCCCAGCCTGCCAAAGCCTTCCATCTACCTGTGGAATCCCTTTCCCACCTACACCCAGTATAAAAACAAGCCCCCAACCACGCTCGGTGCAGCAGCCATCTTTGCCAGGTGGGTCTCAGTCCTCTTTCATTAAACTTGGCCCAAACCTCTCCCAGTGTTGTCTCTGGGTACACTACCGAGCCCCTTTCACAATGCAAGCCACAACAGGAGCCTTTTGCAAATGCTAAGGACTTGCTATAAGCAGGCACTCTGGGAATGGCAGACGAGTACAGCTGAAAGTAAATAGATTTGTTAAATATCTCCATAAGGGTCATGGTGGCTTACGGCTATCATCCCAGCACTCTGAGAGGCTGAGGCAGGAGGATTACTTGAGGTCAGGAGTTTGAGACCAGCCTGAGCAAGAGTGAGACCCATTGCTACTAAAAATAGAAAAACTAGCCAGGCGTTGTGGCAGGCACCTGTCATCCCAGATACTTGGGAGGCTGATGTAGGAGGGTCATTTGAATCCAGGAATTTGAGGTTGCTGTGAGCCAGGCCGATGCCATGGCACTCTAGCCTGGGCAGCAGCGTGAGACTTTGTCTCAACAAGGACAACAACAAAACTCTAAGAAACTGACCCCAAGTAGAGGGTAGGCAAATTTTACTCCGGAAAGACTGAATCAGTGCGACTGAACTGTGAAGAACACAAAACCCAGTCAAGGGTGGTGGCACTGTACTGAAAACAGGGCAGTAATCTGGAAGTCTGCATGCACACCGATGGGGGGTAGTCACCCAGGCCCTTCCTTTCACTGGGATCTCAGATAGTTAGCCACGTTTGCACAGCCCAGACAGGACACGCAATGCGCCTTCTCTGAAAAACTTCCTGTCGCCTGGCTTCTGCTTGGGGCCTCACTGTGCCACATTACACACACACACACACAGACGCACACACACACACAAATGCTAGGGAGGTGCTGGGGAGGGAGGGAAAAGAATTAAAAAAAATTCTGGCCTAGGTGGAGCAGTTACCTATTGCTATAATAATCCTGCATAACAAATCCGTCCAAACTCAGTGGTATAAAAACAGACATTTATTATTGCTCAAGAGTCTATAGGATGACTTCATTTTAGCTGTGTTTATGTGCCCATATGCCATCAGATCTACGTCAAGTTGGTGTTTCTGTGATTCTGGCTGAGTGTTTCACGTGCCTGGGGCTCGGCTGGCTGTCAGCTGCTCATTGGCTAGCCTGGGCATGTTCACATGGTGGGTGCAAGGTTCTAAGAGAGAGGATGGAAGCTCTCAGACCCCTTGAGGGCAAGGCTTGGAACTGGAACGCAGTCACTTCTGCCATATTCTCTTGGTCAAAAAAAAGTCGCAGGCCAGCCTAGATTCAAGTATGGGAATTAGGCAGGTGCCATGGTTCATGCCTGTAATCCTAGCCCTCTGGGAGGCCAAGGTGGGAGGATCACTTGACCTCAGAAGTTCAAGACAAGGGATTGAAAATAGACACTGCTTGTTTAGAAAGAGGCCCAGCATGGCTCGGCGCCTGTGGCTCAATGGGCTAAGGCGCCAGCCACGTACACCTGAGCTTGAGGGTTCAAATCCAGCCTGGACCTGCCAAACAACAATGGTGGCTGCAACCAAAAAAATGGTCGGGCGTTGTGGTGGGCGCCTGTAGTCCCAACTACTTGGGAGGCAGAGGCAGGAGACTCGCTTGAGCCCAGGAATTGGAGGTTGCTGTGAACTGTGATGCCACAGCACTCTACCCAGGGTGACAGCTTGTGGCTCTGTCTCAAAAAAAAAAAAAAAAGAAAGAAAGAGGCCCAGCAAAGTGATAGGCCAAAGAACAAAAGGGTGAAGAATCAGGGCCATTGTTGCAATAAATCTACCATGCTAGATTTGTGTATTTTCTATAATTTTTGGATGTGTCATGCGCTGTCTTAACCTGAAAAGGAAGAATCCAGTACTAGTCACTGGAGGTAGATATTTCCCTGACAATTCTCATTGATGTTTTTGGATTTTTCTACCAGTAGCAAAGGTAGAAATTAATACGTAAACTGCCATAAAATAGCCAGCCTGTGAATTTTCCCATGTGACAAATTACATGACTAATGTCTCCATCTGTACCTAAAATACAGAAGCACATGACATATGGAAATAGGAGAGGCAGAGGGGGGCTTCAGCAAGGAAATGCATCCTGTATGTAAACTGCAGCTGGGAAGAGAAGACAGTGTTAGAGCAGGGAATAGAATCGTTCAGCAAGTAACCTAACCCGGGGGACAGCTGCAGCTTGGGGTCTGACGCAATCTCTCAGGCTAGGCCGGAGTCGGGGCTGCCGTAAACCCGTGAGAGAATTAGACGGGCCATTAAGTACACGGTCTTCACCATCAGGGAAAGACGCTAAATGCTTTCTCATTTTTCCTGACTTGACAATTGCAGTCTAGAAAGTTTCACCCTTGTAGGAAAAAATAAAAAACATCTCCTAAAAAACAAACCCACAAACAAGGGCTATTTGGGGGAAGTTAGCGAGTGGGCAGACTCCCTCCAGAACTGGGATATCGGTGCCAAACTTTTCTTTTCACGCCTGAGTAATTGGCCAGATTTTCCAGGGGCTTTCAGTATCAATGTGAGAAAACAGAAGATTCTGGGAAATGAGAAAACTTAAGAAGCTTCTCGCCCTCCCCACGTAAACAGAGTGAGCGGTGCTGGCCCTTGGAGTCACAGGACGGGGAGGGTCCCCGAGAATCTCTTGCTATTTTTAAGATATCGTCTCTTCCTCATCTGTGAAATGGAGGAGTGTATCCCTGTGTAACAAAAAGCCCTCACAACTTAGTGACTCCGTATAACACACATTCTCTTTCAGTGTCTGTAGGTTGGTAACTGGGGAGCATTTTAGGTGACTGGTTTTTGATTCAAGGTCTCCCATAAGGGGCAGAGCACGGTGGCTCACGCCTGTAATCCTAGCTCTCTGGGAGGCCGAGGCTGGAGGATTGCCTGAGCCGAGGAATTCAAGACCAGCCTGAACAAGAGCGACACTTTGTCTCTAAAAGAGTACCCGGGCTGAAGCAAGAGGATCCCTTGAGCCCAAGAGTTTGATGTTACTGTGAGCTACGAAGGCACAGCATTCTACCAAGGATGACAAAGTGAGACTCTGTCTCAAAAAGATAAAATAGGCTCGGTGCCTGTGGCTCAGTGGGCTAAGGCGCCAGCCATGTAAACCTGAGCTGGCGGGTTCAAATCCAGCCTGGGCCCGCCAAACAACAATGACGGCTGCAACCCAAACAAAAATAGCCGGGTGTTATGGCGGGCGCCTGTAGTCCCAACTACTTGGGAGGCAGAGGCAGGAGACTCGCTTGAGCCCAGGAATTGGAGGTTGCTGTGAGCTGTAATGCCACGACACTCTGCCCAGGGTGACAGCTTGAGGCTTTGTCTCAAAAAAAAAAAAAAAAAAGAAGATAAAATAAAAGAAAGAAAATTTGACTCCATTTATCCTGAGGCTACTTACAGCCTTTTTCCCTTTTAGGGTGAATGTTCATACATATCATTACAGAAATGTTAATGTGTTGATAGGATGCTGCCCCAGGCTCTGCTGATGTGTTTAATGACAGATACTATATGCATTGTATTGGTTTTCTAAAATATGAAAAATATTCATCTCTGTGTGGGTGGCACTGCCTTTATGCAGTTAATCCCAACTAGGCAAGTTCTGCAAAATACCAGTTATGTGACCCCACAGCAGAAAATGAACCCTATTACCTTATGGCTGGACTTGCCACATCACTGAAATCTAACTCCTGAAACACTAGAAATTTAAATGGGAATCTTAATGAAATACAAGCCAACGATTCCTTACCCCAATTCCTTGGGGCCACATATGTTTTGAAATCTGTATTTATATGTTAAGAGATAACTACACACATAGTGAATCACATATGATAGAACCGTTTGAAGACTGATCTTCCTTTTATTAGTGATTAGTTTATTAGATAAATTAACCTTTCCGAAATTTATTTCCTCATCTTTAAAATGGGAATGATGGTATTGACCTCAGGGGGAGGTAGGAGTTCAGTAGCTTGAAGTGTTAGATAAACGATGGCTAGTCTATCATATCCTCCGTCAACTTCATTTCAAGTTCTACAAACTGGACCTTGAGCCTAAGTAAATTCCTAGGTATTAGGCCCCTCTTTATTTGGCTAAGTTGATAAAATCATTCTTTCTTGCTTCAAGTATATTACATGATCACACAAGCCTATAGAAGGTGCAACAAAACAGAAGACTAATGATTAGTCAAGTCTAGATCAACAGATTCCCAGTTGGTGTAGATAGTTGCCTTTACCTTATCAATAGACCTAAACTTCTCTGGATTTTGCTACATTTATTAACCCACCAAATAGCTCATATCAAAGAAAGAATGATGAAAAGAAGAATGAGTATATTTTAAACCAGATCTGTCATTTGGCATTGGATTTGGACTACAATGCAACTGGCTTCCAAACCCTGCTTTCTTGTGGGATGAGAAGTGTTTGGGGGTTGTTAGCCTCAAATTAGAGATTAGGATTTGAAAGACCTGCCTGGGGAGCAAAGTTTAAACTTGTGAGCTGTAATTAGAGCTGTAATAATATTTGTATATATCCCATCTGGTTAAACTAATTTCCTCTCTCCTTGGTAGTGGTCTATGTAGAAAGCACCATATATGGGTACAACCTACCACCAAAGAAATCCTTTCTTTCTTGCATTTTCTGGTAATGCATAAAAAGTATATTATTTGTAAGAAGTGATGGAAATAGCTTTACAATTACCATGATTTTTTTTCAACCCACAGGTGGTCTAGTTGTTTCCAGAATTTGCATTATTTCCATCACATATAAAAATCAATCTAATCACCTCCTTTTAATTTTTATTTCATTTTTTCCTCTTCGATTTTTAATCCTCGCAGAGAATTGATTAAATCCAGAGCAGAATGAATTCTAATGAAAAGAAGTAGTTTCCTTGCAGTAGAAAGCAAAGGATGTACCAGTCTCTTGCTCAATGCCCAGTTTCATAAGTGCAATCACTTTCATAAGTGATTGTTTAGAGTTTAGAATCAACTTGTTACTTCTGTGAACTTTCTAATTCATACTGTTTCATGATCAAAAAAGGTATACCCACAAAATGTATGGAATGCTAACTCTCTGTAAGTGAACTTCACCAAAGCCATGCCAAATATAGAAAGTGCTATGTTGGGAGTGCCTGTGGCTCAGTGAGTAAGGTGCTGGCCCCATATACCAAGGGTGGTGAGTTCAAACCCGGCCCTGGCCAAACTGCAACAACAACAACAAAAACTAATAATAATAAAAAAATAAACTTAGTTAAAAAAAAAGTGCTATGTTTAGTCTTATTACAATTACCTTCCAAGATAGTATATAAGTTAAGCATTTGAGTTTGAATTCTGTCCTTGAGTATTCATCAGTAGCCCCACTAGTTGTGCATCTTTGGACAGTTTTCTTAACCACTCCATGACTCAGTTTCTTTATCTGTAAAATGGCCTAATATAATATTTTATTGAATCTAAGCCACAATATATAGATATTTCAGGATATACCATTATGTTATGTACCACCAACAAAAGAAAAATGATGCTTCTAATTATGTGTTTGATTGTAAGATACATTCTCATTTCAGAGAAGCTAAATGTGAAAAAATGTGTATCTAGAAATTGATGAAATGTGGCAATATTACTTACATGGTGATCACCCAATAAATGTCACTTATTCACTTTTTAAATGACAGAACCATACCTATACATCGTATAAGCATCAATGTCTTAGCTTTGATATTTTGCTTATATTGTGTGTGGTCTAACCCGTCAGGAAAATTGAATGAAGTATATGCAGGGCCTCTTTATACTACTGCAATAACTTCTTATGCTTTAAGATTATTTCAAAATTAAAAATTTAAAAACGCACATTTTAGAATTGATTAAATTGCTTAACAGTACTTACATGATAATTGCTCAATGAATGTCAGTTATTCTCTTTTGGGATGAATTAAAGATGGCTGCAAATTTCTTGCTACTTTTCTCATCAGGAAATAAGAGTCTATTTCTTCTCCCCTTGAGTCTAGTTTGGCCTATTTACTTGCTTTGACTAGAAGAATGTGGCAAAGAGTCACTGTGTAGCTTATGAGGCTGGGCCTTAAGAGATCTGCGGCTTTATCCCTTGGGAAGTATCCTCTTAGAACTAATCCACCATGCTCGGAGAAGGCCAGCTCTCCTGGAGAGTCCACAGGAGAACTGATGCTCTCTGGCTGACAACCCCCGCTGAGCTCCCAGCTGGCAGCCAATGTAAGGCAGCCATCTTGGGTCACCCAGCCCTGTCAAACTCCCAGATGGTTGTATGACCCAGCTGGCCACTGCCAGCTGTGTGTATGAGCCAGCTTGGCCAATCTAGTCCTTCAAATGAAGCCTTCAGATGACCGCAGCCCCAGGAGACACCACAGGGAGCAGAATAATCACCCCCTGGCTGTGGTGAACCCTCACAGTCATGAACAAAGTCTCCATTATTATGGAGAAATTCAAATAAGATTAAGAATAAAAAGTCAGAGCAGCACTTTTCAAATTTGAATGTGCAGACAAAGTAAGTGGGGATCTTGGTCCCTGGCCATTCCAACAATACTCCTACCTCAGGGCCTATGCCCCTGCTATCCCTCTGTCTGGAACCCCTTTCCTCCCTATGTCCCTACTCCTGCTCCCACACCTCAGGCTGCTCAGGTGCCACCGTCTCCAGGAGGCCTCTTAGGAACACCCTCCCCATGCTGGGCACTCCGTGTCACCCATCTCCATGACACTGCCCAGCATATTACCTGCTACAAATATTTCACTCCTTACTTTGTTCATGGTTTATGCTTCCTGACTGGAATATAAATTCTGGAAAGGAAGGAAATCTGTGTGTTTTGTTTGTACCCTAAGTCTTAGAGCAGTTCCTGAGACATGGCAGACACTCAAAAATTTGTTTTGCTTGAATGAATGAATAGTAACATTATTAACATGGGCCATTGAGGCAATTAAAGAGGAAGTCTGTATTTGTGCCATCCAATACGGTGGCCATTAGTCTCACTGAGTACTTGAAATCTGTCCAAACTGCGATGTGCTGTGACCATCAAATACACATGGAATTTTGAAGACTTAGTGCAGAAAAAGATGTCAAATATCTAATCCTTTTAATATTGTTTGTTGAAATGATAATATTTTGAATATATGGGGTTAAATACAAAATATTGTTAAAATCGTATAAGTTACCTCTTTCCTTTTACTTTTAAAACTGAGCTGCCAGAAGACTTAAAATGTAGCTCGTGTTATGTTTCTCTTGGACAGCTCTGGGCTATATGCTTCTCTTGGACACCCACACAACTAGCCGCATGCAGAAATAGGAGACCTGCCATTAGTGAGTTCAGCTGGTAGAAAGAGAGAGAAATGAAGAGATGAACTGATATTTGATGGACCCTTTAACAGGTTAGCAAAATGTTGCCCACACCTCAGCAAGAATGGATTGATTGGTGGTAAAACTTGAGTTTGCAAATATAAAGTTGATTTAGCTATATCCACAGCTAGTTGCACATGTTTAGCACATCTGGCTGCACTTTTAGGCATGCTGCATGTACACACTTTTTTTTTTTTTGAGAGAGAGATTCTCACTATGATGCCCTTAGTAGAGTGCAGTGGCTCACAGCTCACAGCAAACTCCTGAGCTTAAGCGATCCTCTTGCCTTAGCCTCCCAAGTAGCAGGGACTACAGGCGCCCACCACAAGGCCCAGCTATTTTTTTGTTTGTTGTGGTTGTCTTTATTGTTTTGCAGGCCCGGGTCAGGTTCAAACCCGCCAGCCCAGGTGTATGTGGCCAGCGCCCTAACCACTGAGCTATGGGCTCTGAGCCACGCATTTATACACTTTTTATCAAAAATATTTTGTGAGCTTGGTGCCTGTAGCACAGTGGTTACAGTGCTGGCCACATATACTGATGCTGATGGGTTCAAACCCAACCCAGGCCAGCTAAACAACAATGACAACTGCAACAAAAAAAATGGCCGGGCGTTGTGGCGGGCGCCTGTAGTCCCAGCTACTTGGAAGGCTGAGGCAGGAGACTCGCTTGAGCCCAGGAGTTAGAGGTTGCTGTGAGCTGGGATGCCACAGCACTCTATCCAGGGTGATAGCTTGAGGCTCTGTCTAAAAAAAAAGAAAGACATTGGATCTAAAGAAATCTGGAGGGATCCTAATCTGCTCAGCATTGTTCATAATTGGGTCTACCTGTTCTCCTTTCAATGGGTTAAAAGAACAGAAGCATTGACTGAGGAGGGGTGGTTTTTATTTTTAATTCATTAAATATTTCCACCATGATCTGGTTAGAGTGATAGAAGGAGAGCTTGTCTCAAAAAAAAAAAAAGGACCAGGGTGGCACCTGTGGCTCATCCAGTAGGGCGCTGGCCCCATATACCGAAGGTGGTGGGTTCAAACCCGGCGTCAGCCAAACTGCAAAACAGAAAAATAGCCGGGCATTATGGCAGGCGCCTGTAGTCCCAGCTCCTCGGGAGGCTGAGGCAGGAGAATCGCCTAAGCCCAGGAGTTGAAGGTTGCTGTGAGCTGTGTGACGCCATGGCACTCCACTGAGGGTGATAAAGTGAGACCTGGTCTCTACAAAAAAAAAAAGGACCAGGTAAGTTCTGGGCACTGGGGATACAGTAGTGCATAAAATAGACAAAACCTTTTGGCACACAGAACTTTCCTTCCAGTGGCGCAGGCAGGCGGTAAGCCAACACACAGATAGTGTCTTGGGTGGATGTTAAGTGACTCGGGCAGGAGTACGGTGATGGGGAGGGGCTGCTGGGAGGCTGGCTGGTGAAGGCCTCTTTGATGAAGTGATACTAGACCTGGAAGGGCAAGCTTTGACCACCGAGGTAGGGGAGGCTCTCTGGATAGAGGCAATGGCATGTGCCAAGGCCCTGAGGAAGGAATGGCCAAGGACAGGCCACTGGCTCCGAGTGACATGGAGAGCCACTGGAGGCTTTTGAACAGAGGTGTGACATACTGTCTTCCTTCTTTTTTTTAAGAGACAAGAGTCTCACTCTGTCACCCTGCGTAGAGTGCCATGGCATCATCGTAGCTCACAGCAACCTTAGTCTCTTGGGCTCAAGCGATCCTCTTGCCTCAGCCTCTCAAGTCACTGGGTCTGCAGACGCCACCACAACGCCCAGCTAGTTTTTCTATTTTTAGTAGACATGGGATCGTGCCCTTGCTCAGGCTGGTCTCCAACTCCTGAGCTCGAGTGATCCACTCACCTCGGCTTCCCAGAATGCTGGGATTTATCTTTGCTGTTAAGAGCGTCCCCTGACCTGCTCCATGGAGAGAGGCTGCAGTGGGCAGGGAGAAGGCCGAGAGGCCTATTGCTCTGGTGGAGTATAGAGCAGACTGCTGGGAGCAGGGGCCAGAATGGTGAGAAGTTTGAATATTGATAGAGTAAAATGGAGGGCCCCGCCCAAACAGGACCGTCCCAGCCAGGAAAGAGGCAATGTGCCAATCCCTACCCCTCTGACCCTTTACATTCCCATCCACCTTAACCCCCGGCTGACTCCTCTCCCGAGCTCAGCTCGCACCTGGGTGGAAATAAAGGCCACGCTGCCCACACAGACCCTGGACTCCGATTTCCTTTTGTTCACGTTTTGGAATCATCTGTCGTTTTCGGTCCTTTACCTGTCAAATATATTTCACATGTGCTTTCCCTTCGATTTCCTTAGAATGCGAGTGGAGGGAGCACAAACCGGGGAGAAGGATATCACGAATGGCATCTTCAAGGAAAATTTGGATACCTTTGTCCTGGAAAATGCAGCTAAGTCACAGCTAATGGGGAGATTTAGAATCAAAGGTCACCTGCCCTGCTCACGGCTTTGCATTTTGTCTCTTCAACTATACACATGCCTCCAATGACAAAGACTTCATTAAACTCGGGATAAAGAATATTTAGATTTCATGTGGAGTGACAAATCATGGCATTTGATAAAGGTCACAGGAAGGATTTTCATGTTTACTTGTCTTAGCAAAATGCTAAGCCTCCATTAAGTTCCTAATAAATATCAATTGGTGACAAAATGCTAATCGATGGTTTAATATATTTTGAAACAGAAGTGTATATGCCATGTTTATATAATTCGCCTTTCAGAACACCTATGAATGGCTTTAAACTTGATTCCTCTCTGCCTTGGTCCTGTAATCACTCTATGGAATTACGGAATTATGGCACGTTTCCATAAGTAGTTTCCTAAGAAGTCTGTAGTTTTCTAAGATATAATTCTCTAGAAGAAAGGAATAAAAGCAAGAAGGAAGGCAGGCAGGAAAGAGGGAGGCAGAGGAAGAGGGAAAGAAAGATGAAAGAAAACCCTCACACATATCAAACCTTCTTGGACTTTTCTTTGAAATTGAATATCTGGTACTTGCTCCGGTCTTAAATGAGATATGCGCTGAGAATTCCCAGCGCAGGATATCCTGACTCCCAGCTAGGGCTCCAATCCCTTTCCTTTGAACTGTCTTCGTTGATTGGAGACAACCCTACAGAGCATGTGAATGTGGCACATGTTCCCAGGATCACAGTTTGACCAACACTTTCCCCATGGAGTCCACTCCAAGAAAGTGCTTGCTGTGTCCTCAAGGCTTATGAGGCTGGAACTGCAGGGAAGCCCCACCTAGGTTTGCATCCTGGTGGCAGGAGTCCCCACGTGTAAGCATGCTTTGTCAAACTTCCTGGTTGCCTCTGATGTCCCTGGTTGGCTGGCAGGGTTGTCCGCCTGGTCTCTGAGAGGCAGCCATCTCATTGTCATTGGCAGAGTAGCCCCTGTTCATATTCATGAATTGGGGCTGAGTCTTTTGCCATCCAAGCTAGGGCGGGGGCTAGAACTCTACACTAGGAAGCAGTTCTCAGCACACCGCCACGGAGCAGTCTAAGGGAAAAATACTTTAAGTTCTGCCTCCCTCAAACTTCCTGTTTTCCCCACCTCCTGACATTTTTATTCAAGTGACTACCAGATCGAAATAGGCATAAAGGGGAAGAATAGCCACCCAATCACCCTATCTTTTGGAGATGTGAGAGGTTGGTGTAAATGGGACGACTGATTTTTTGCAGCTAGTAAGCTGCCAAATTGTTGTTATGAGCTGATTGTGCCTTAATGTTATTTAGTCCCAGCTAGGAGACCCCTGTCCTCAGCTCCCACACTGACGCAGTGATGGCCCAGGATCACTTAGCTAAGCAACTTGGGGCTGGCAATCTATCATCTTGGCTTCCCTAGGCTAGGCCCAACCTGACCAAATCTGCAAGGTGACCTTCTTTACCTAAATGAGTGAGTGGAATTTGGGATAGATGTATGTAATGCTCTAAAAATTATCTAAAGACTTTCAAAAAGAAAAAGAAAACAATTCTAGATCATTAGTGGGTAGATCTCCCATACGAATGTCTAAGAAATTATGGTGTCTGAATTCTCAGAATTGTTATTTTCTAAAACCATTGTTCCTTTAAGTTTTCCTTATATTAAGACAATCTGTAAATTAAAGTTTCTCAGCTGTAGCCCTCTTTTTTTTTTTTTTTTTTTTTGGTTAGATAGAGTCTCACTATGTCACCCTCGGTAGAGTGCTGTGGCATCACAGCTCACAGCAACCTCCAGCTCTTGGGCTTAAGCGATTCTCTTGCCTCAGCCTCCCAAGTAGCTGGGATTACAGGCGCCCGCCACAATGCCTGGCTATTTTTTTTGTTGCAGTTGTTATTGTTGTTTAGCTGGCCCGGGCTGTGTTTAAACCGGCCAGCATGTGGCTGGCGCCCTAACCACTGTGCTCCAGGTCCAGCTGTGGCCCTCTTGACATTTGCGGCAGGATAACGTTTGTCATGGGCGTGTCCCGTTCATGATAGGATACTTAGTAGCATCCCTGGCCTCTACTCACCATATACCAGGAGCACCTTCTCACTTGTGACAATCCAAAATGTCTCCAGACATTCCCAAGTATCCCTTGGGAGCAAAATCACCCCTGGTTGAGAACCACTGCTATAGTTATTGATATAATCATAGATATAAATATATACATATATTCCCCCCAAATGGACTGTAAGTTCTTTTGACAAGTTACCCTGGAAAGTGAACTGAGGGAATAGTTCAGTAAGCACAAGGTTTGCATTTTATAATTTCTAAACCACTGTTTTGAATATATATTTTTAAAGCCTATAGTACCTTTGTAATTGAAAAAAAGAAGAAAATTTGAAGAAAGTCTAAAATCAGCCCTAGGCTGGGCACTTGTAGGTCAAGTGGCTAAGGCTCCAGCCACATACACCGGAGCTGGTGGGTTTGAATCCAGCCTGGACCTGCCAAACAACAATGACAAGTACAACCAAAAACCAGAAGGGTGTTGTGGTGGGCACTGTAGTCCCAGCTACTTGGGAGGCTGAGGCAAGAGAATCGCTTAAGCCCAGGAGTTGGAGGTTGCCGTGAGCTGTGATGCCA